>BQNB010010377.1:6858-78955 GCA_026074375.1 Tanacetum coccineum | reverse complement strand
GCCCACGCTTTCGTATTAAAACGAGTGATCATAAAATCACATTTTTAGGTTTTTGAGATTATGTGATTAATAGTGTTTTTACTGTTCACAACAGCTATAAAATCGTTTTTATACTTTTAATTAACGTAAAACCCGTTTTAGTCGTATCTTATTCGTTATATCTCCGTTTTTAGCGATTCTTTCGAACACGTATCGTATTTAATAGTTTTATCATATTATTGATGTTTACAAAGCATAAGTTACTACCATGAATAGTAACTTTTATAGAATTTGTTTTATAAAGTATTTAGCGTCGTAAACTTGTAACTAGCGTATCTTCTTCGTTATAAATCCGATTTTCGAGTTTCTTATAATTTTGGAATCCTCATGAGATGTACTATATTCATAAAAAATAATATGGATGTTAATAAATTTGAACCAAAACAGCAAGTTTGATGTTTGTTATTAAAACATGTTTTAAGCTTGATTTTTGTACCATTAAGCTTCAACACCTTGTTATAAATACTTTACAGCAATTATATCTTATGTCATACATATATTAGATCAATTAGATCATACTTTGTCCAAGAGAGTCCAAGATAATAAGATTAACATGTTATTTACACCATTTTCATTTGTAACTTGTTAGGTTAACATAAAAACCCTAATTTCAACCAAAACCCTAATCTTGCAATATCTTGTTAAAACCTTTACAAAGCTTAACCAACCCTTCAATTCTTCTTAGAATACCTTAAGTATGATGTATGTATGCTTGTATAATGATAGAAAATCAAACTATGGATTTGGTATGTTTAGGTTTTTGAGCCGTGGCTATTGTAAGAGAGAAAGGGAGAGATTTTTCTTGTTTACACTTTGGAAAATGGAAGATGTGTGTTTACTTGCTAGCTTAGGCATTATATACTTGACCAAGGACTCAAGGAAGGCCTCAAGGAAGGTTCCTAGGGCAATTGGTCAAGTGCATGTAAAGGTGTAAGGCTTTGTTCCCTTGATATGCATAATATCTAGATATTATGGAGAGTAGTCATGCAAACAAGATATTACTTGGTCCTATCACTTGAAATCTGCCACATACACATATATGTGATGTTATATTGATTATTTTGTATATTGGGTATAATCGTGGGTATCCGTTTAAGCGTAGTTAGGTTTTGGTGCTTCCGGGAATGCCGAAACGCATTTTATCGCGAAACGTAAGCATTTTACGTAACCAATAAAAATAAGATGAACAAAGTTGATAATTATCCTCATAATAATCATTTAACACTTGCTTAAGGTAAACATTTAATCATTTAATGCCCGTTTACATTGAATGATCATTTTTAGTTTACGCGATTTCACTTAACGGTTACGATTTAAAGCAAACGAGTAAAACCCTAAAAATAAATTGTGAATTACATAATGTCGTACAATGACCTAAAACACGAGGTGTTATAGATGACATTCCCAAGTCTGAGCAGCCTCCCCGCAAGAGGTTGTATTTGTCCACCCTAGGCTCCAGATTCGAGGTCGGGGAGAGTTCCACTACTAGACCTACTAGAAGTCGAGGGATAGATTATGGGTTTGTCAGCACGGTAGATGTTGAAGAGAGGCAACAGGGGATTAGAGATGTTGGGTACGGTATTAGGGATACTTTGGTAGATCCGGCAGAGGCAGTTCCAGAGATAACACCTATGACCTTAGGAGAGGTCAATACTAGGGTCACCGAGCTTGCTGAGCTCCATGAGCATGATACACAGGACTTGTATGCTTTACTAGAGGATGCTCAGAATAGTAGGTCTCGTATATCACAGCGGGTCAATATGGACTCGTAGCGGGTCAATTTACTTATGGGGGATAGGATGACTCTCCAGGAGACAGTATGTATGGTGGAGGAGGAGGCCTATGCTTCTCGAGAGGCTTGAGCTCACTCGATAGGATTGAGTCAGGCGACTCATCAGGAGCTTTAGACCCATCATGATCACGTGTATGCACACGAGACCTATCTCCAGGCATACCAGACACAGCTACAGATGCAGAGTACTCTCATTCAGACACAACATCAGGTACATGAGACTCGCTTTCAGATGCAGCAGGCTGAGTTAGCAGCGCTTCGAGAGACTGACCATAGGCGTCAGGACCAGATAGTAGAGACTCTCTGAGTCATCAGAGATATAAGGCGAGAGATGAGCGACATGCAGTCTGAGTTGTTAGCCCTGCGAGAGCAGCACAGGAGAGCTAGACAGCCAGGACCAGAGGCTAGGATTCCAGATCACCAGGATGCTTCTGGGGATGCTGACAGTCACATCTAGTGATTTATGTTATTGTATCTTGCTAGGTCATTGTACAAGCATGTTAAGTATTAGGGGTTTTCCCCGCTAGCATAGCCTTAGATCTTTTGTATTGTATTATGTGTACCCCGACTACTATTTCATGTAAATATTTCAAAGTTATGAATGAAATGGATGTGTTATTTTGTACTATATACCTCTCTTGTGTCGATTATCTCATCTATACATTATTATATTCTGTCATATAACCTCATGTTTTGTCTCTTGTGATCTAGACAAATCATGGCACCTACGACCAGAAGAGGACCAAATACCCCTGTTGACAACGCAAACCCAAACAATATGACTCCAGAATCCATCCAAGCAATGATTGACCAAGCTCTTTTGCGAAACTCCACCAATGGGGATGGAAGACACAGTTCGCATGGGGATAACCGAAGGAACGTGCAAACTGCGCGCCCTTGTTTTTACGCTGACTTCATGAAGTGTCAACCTTTGAACTTCAAGGGGACTGAAGGCGTGGTTGATTTAAAGTACGTTCAATCACTTAAAAATGAGGTTGATGAACTTAAATCTGAAAAGGCTGAATTTTCAAACGAATATGATCTACTCCTACAAGAATATCTCTCAACTGAATCTGTTTGCTATTCATCGCTCTTTTGTTAATATTGATGAACTAACAAAATTGGCATGTTTGTATTATGAGAAATGTCAGAATGTAAACATATTGGATCTTGAGCTTTCAAAGGTGTAAAACCACAACAAAACAAACAAAATTTTGCAAATCTTAGAACAACATTGTATAGAACTTGAACTTGGCTTTGCAATGAAAAGGAAAAGAATGTTGTGAAAACTCTTGGGTAAAGCAACTTTCACTTTCGGGAATAAATAGAATGCCTTTAAAATGGAAAAATGATTCCCTAATTGCTGAACTCAGCCGATAAAAACGCTTGGAAATACAATGATTTGAGAAAACTCGGATCAGATAAGCTGATGCAAAACGTTGAAATACGTGAAAGTTGGAACAAGATGAAAGGTAAGGGCGTGGATACTATTTTTGGAAAACCATCAATCTTAGGGAAACTGTCTTTGAAACCAATTAGAAATCAACTAGTTATTAGACAACCAACTGCGTTTAAGTATGAACGATCTTCATTTTCAAATACACGGTTTGCCTCCTAAGTTGTTGATAAAAAAAAATGCTGTTTACAAACCAGTCACTCTCATTCTTTATACTCAAGTAAGATAATCTGCTTTTTCAAAACCTCATCATGTGAATGTACCAGGCTCATCTAGGTATAGTTTAAATCCTGTGTCAAAATCGACACCAGAGGAATCGGTAGGTTTAAATGACACGGTTCATAACTGCTACCTAGAGGAACCTAAGAAAAAGGCACAAATTCAGAAAGACAAAGATTTGAATACCAAACCTAGTGTGCAAAAGTCTGCTGGTTACTAAAACACGCTATTGGTAGCCAACCAAAACCTAGGAATGTATCAACAACCTGAATTGGCCACCATTATGAGTAGTCGTGTATTCAAATAGAGATTGTTAAAATGGCAGAACCACGTGAAACTCTATTACTTTCTTGAATTTCAAATATCTTGGCAATGTCCTACATGTAAATAATTGCATTTTATAATGCAAATCACGATGTGTGCAATCTTAAAATACCTCTCTAAGGTGAATTCTCGTGCCTCTGCATAGAAAAAGGATGCACAATCCTATAAGACAACAAAAAGATACATACTCATAGAAAAGAAAAGCGATTCTAATAATCATGGCAGACAAATCCACATAGGACAAAGGTTTTCTCCAAATAAGACTTCTATTGTATATGTGAACACAACGACTCCTAGATCTGGTCTTACATGGAACCAACGGGTATAATCTTTACTTCTGTTAGTCTTAGGTGGTTTCCTACTAGGAAGACTGTTGAAACTTGCATCAACACGAATGATAGTGCGTTACCATTAGGAAAGGAAACATGTACTCCTAACACTGTTATTTGTGCAAACTCTTCTTCTTTGAGTGCAGGTACTTCAGTGTCTTCCGAACCCATTTCTTCCAAGGGTTCAACAAATGTAAATATCATACCACCTTCTACACTTGTTCAAACTTCATTTTTTAATTATTTCAGAAAATCTTTAGAAAAACAAAATACAAAAATAGAAAATCTTCAAAAAGAAAATACAAAACAGAAAATTTCCAAAAACCAAATACAAAATAAAAAAAATACCAAAAAGAATCTTCTCGACATGTCTCTTGGAATCGATAATATTTATGTACCTATAAATGTCGATTAATATTGACACGAGTATGTAAATAAAGTTCGATCAAGAGTTCAAATGTTTCAAAACATGTCATTTCTAATTTTCTAATGGCTTATCTGGCAAATCAGTACATAATCCCGGACTTTACAGAAAGGAAAAGTTTATCCTTTATAGAGATAACTTATCCTTACAACGAGAGAGCAATTTCTCGGTCTTGAGCTCTTATACAAAAAATTAAAGTTTCTGAGCTTTGTCAATGACTTGTAATCGCTCTCAAATTTCAACTACGGTCTCCATGATAAAGGAGAGTGTACGCTCTCATGCGCTTTATCTTAGCCTTAGAAGAGTATGTTTATAACAAGTAGATTTTTTCAAAGTTGACACTGTTTTTCTAGAATGCTCTTTCATGACAACATTTCCGGAAAAGTGATTTAACATTTGTGGTATCTTCAAATTGTGTGTCAACATCCCTACCTCATGGAAACTCACAAAGGACAATCGTTTTTCTTAAGTGAATCATTTTTTGAGGGAGAGTTTTTCAAAAACAAAGTGGGGCGGGGGGGGTTTCATGCTTTGGATACATTATTTCTAAGACAATTTCTTTATGATCCAAAACATATGAAGTGGATTCTCAAAAGATGTATGAGCAACAATTTTTCAAGAATTTTTTATCGACGATTCAAAATCTTTCAAAATTGTGTGCTCAACACCTAAAAGTGGTAATGTGAGAAAAAAATTCAAGACTAATAAAATGATTCACATGATGCATACTATGCATCGGGTATTTTTGAAATACTCTTGTGTTACTCTTCGGAGTATGTCCACTTGTGAATGGTCTATATTATAGTTCTCGTTAAGAAGTGTGGCTACATCGAGGCATCTTTTCTCATCAGAGATTCACATCCAAAAAGTTTTCATGTTTTTGAACATATTCTTTCACGACTATCTTTATGTATTCATAAACATATAGTGTTCGAGTATAATTTTTTTAAGTATTCTTCAATGACATTTCATGAACTTTTAAAAATTGTGTACTCGACACTATCTCCATCCCTCAACATTACATTAGTGTTATTTCAATGACAAGTGGTGTAATGTGTTGTTGAGGGGGAGCAACAGAAACATGTTCCCACATAATTCATGCTTAAACTTTTTCTCTTCCCATTGATTTGTCATGACAAATTTTAATCAATTTGGTATTTAAAACACTAAGAGAATTAGAATTTTAAATAAGAGGAGAAATGTGATTATAATGTGATCTAATAAAGACTCAAGAGTTTGTGATTTTACTCTTACCCACATGTGCGAAACACTTTCGAATATCAATGCACGTGTGTAGGGGGAGTTTTTCAACAAATGAAACTTTCAAAGTGTCAAACATTTTGATTTATACAAAACACTTTGAATGATTTTCAAAAGGTTTTATGGTGACGATCAAATACCCAATAACCTACTAATTCACGACGATTCTAAAGTCATAAGGTGGTTAAGGTTAAGTATTGTCCTATGATCCAACCAAAACCAGAGGGATCTACCTAAGGATACTTCATAGTTAGAAATACTAGTCATTTAGTATGATTTGGAGATGAATGAGGAAAAGGGAACAATGTTGACTAAGGCATGAAATTTCAACGAAATAATCGCAACATGGACGATAGTGTTGACGTCTGGAAAACATTGAAGGGGGTTACAGAAAAATATAAGAAAGAATCGTATGATAAAGGGGTGTAAAGAAAGAAGCCTTCATATAACTTAGGCGAAACCGGTCTATTACATATGCTATTCAGAATACAAAGATGATGGTTAGAATTAAAGAAAAAGTCCTTCATGGGACCTAGTGATGCAACCACAACCTTCCCAACCATTAAGTTTCTATTAAAAAGCATACTTGTCTCATTTGTCAAGAGATACACACGTTATCTATGACATCTCACTCTAGATTGTTGATATTGGAATAGGTGGAGTTAGCCTAGCCTTCGCATCACTAAAACACTAAGCACACAAATCGTGTCTAGATCTAAGTGATCAATCTATAAATCTTGCTATGTTCATTTCCTGACAAAACAACTTGTTGTTCAACATCGTAGGGAACCAAGTGATAAACAAAGAGTCCCTACCTATTATCTTATGATTATTGCAAGAACATTCAAGAGTGTTACTCTCTGTATTTTACAAAGATGAATGGAAATTTCCCTCCAGTGTCATCATCAAACAGCAATGCGGTAGGTGACTTGCGAGATTCTATATGAATCAAGCTTGTGTTAACTGGATATCGATTTTGGTCCAGTAAATGAATTGACGACTACACTCATATAGATAGTAACTAATTGATTCACTTTTACCATTTTAATAGTAGCAATACTATTAATGTGGCAACCTACTTTGAGGCGTTCTGATAAGAAGAACTAGCAAGTACTGTGAATCTAATGCATTTGTGTTAGAGGATCTTATGCTTAAAGCTAGAAAACCTGTCAAGGAGGTTCTTATAATGAATCTACTTGCTCACAGGTACAATATTTATACTATAAAACGGTCCTCATAGAACTAGAGGTTAATGTTACCGAAACTAACGAATGACAAAGACAATATTCGTCCATATCTGTTATTTATTGCTAACGCTTATAGATGCAGGTTAAAACGATGGAGTAACGACCTCATTCCAGCGACGTCATACTCATTACTACATGCTCATGCTCAAGCTACAAAGACATACTATAAGCATCAAGATTCAAGAATCAAGAAAGCTTAAGATCAAACAAAGACAAAGACTTTCGCAAATCTGATATTCAAGATCTTCCTTGAAGATATCTAGATTATCAAGACAAATATTATCAAGGGAGATTGTTAGCAAGCTTTTAAGATGATGCATAGTATGAGCATGTTGGTCAAGATACAAGATCACAAGATGGCAAAGATCTCAAGGAGAAAGTTTTAAAGATCTCGGACTTAAAGACAAAGTCAAAAGGCAATGAAAAAGGCTCAAGATCAAAGATCACATACCATGAAGGAACAAGCCTACAACAAAGATAACGACCAAGACCAAGACTAAGACTACAAGAGCTTAAAGACAATGCAATCTCAGAGGTTAATCTCTTCGTTCAATGTCCTCACTTCAGGGGAGATGTTAGCCTCAAAATATTGAGTTGAACAAGGAAGTCTCGGTCATAATATTATGTATGTTGTAATAGGCTAGAAAGGGTACCAGCCTCATCATTTAACCTAATATTGTAAGCGTTACGGGCTTAAATCCTACCAAAACCCAACCCCGACCCATGGAAACTACATAGGAGTATAAGACCCTTTTAAACCACTCCATAACAGTTGGAGGGTTGGTTTCATTTTTGTAGCACACACATTACATGATTAATCCATTCACTCTCTTCCTTCTTTTTGTTTCTCTCTCTGCTTTCTCCTACTTTTCTTCTTCGATTGTTCTTATATTTCGTATGAAGTGAAGATGATAATGGTACAACACACTCTTATATATATCCCCTAGGAATAGCAGAAGATGTATTGGTAGACGCTGCTGGCTTTATGTACTGATGACATCAAATAACATCACATTATTAGCATAATTTATCCTAGCTATATTGCTCGTTTTGCATTATTTTATATAAGATTTGATACTTAATTGCTTATCTTTGTTAATCTCAGTTATTATTAAGCAATTGGCGAAAGATAGAGAAAAGCACGTGTTTTGGAGCATAAATGAAGAGTTTAAGAAAGTCTACTGATTCAGACAACCAATACACCGTATCCACATCAGCAGATACGCTGTATATAATACTTTGGTCAACAACAAGAACAAGCTGGTAAATCTACTAATACACCATATTCACATAAGTAAATATGGCGTATACGTGCCCTAACTTCACAAAAGCATCCATGACGAAGAAGACCTAATACGTCGTATCCAAATGACATTATACGCTGTATTAGGAAACAGCTAATGAATATTCTGGAATATTATATTCGTGGAGCTGACACCAAGTTACCCAGTAGGTTTTTTTTATTATTTAATTTGTTTTACTATAAAATTGTTTATGTCGTATCAGACCCTTCCAATACGGCGTATCGACCTAATTTCAAAAACTATATAAAGAAAACTCTACATTCTATTTTTAGTACGCATAGAAGACTTTAACCACCAAGTACGATCTACAAACGAATTCAGAAGCCAGAAGGTCCTGCATGTTCATTAATTACATAAGAAAACTCTTGTAATCTTTATACTACGCAATAAGCGTTTGGTTAGCGTATCGTTATCTTTACTTTAATCGTTCGTCTATGATACTGTGTTTTGTTACAATGACTATGGGCTAATAACTGTAGGTATTAGCCATGTTTATGATAATTTAATGTCTGATTTGTCTATATTGATTGTTTACCCTTTCATTGCATGTTGATTATGTTTATCACTTCATACCCGTTTATGCTTGATTATGTGTTTAATCTATCATTTAACTGGATCTAGAATGCATGTCGTAGGCTAGAGTCTAGGATTGAACTACATACAGTTTATTTATGTGACTCTGGATTAATAGGTTTGCAAATTTAAGCCCCGGTTTCTTCCCTTGGTTAAGTGAATAGGTAGGCTTAGAGGTGACTTATGATTACAAATAACATTCTGTTTCCTTGGGTAAGTACTAGAATCGTAGACTACCATCATATATAAAATGATTGGACATAAATTGGTAAAGCCTTGATGAGTTAGATTTTGATATATCACCAGTATTGTCTCCTAGATAGATTATAATCAACTGTGTGAGCTTTATGTAGGTTTAGGTTAATTGTGACAGGATTAACTAGAACATAGAGAAGAACCACCTAAGCTTAGGGATCTCTACACTCAGCTATAATCATTCAGTTAGCGTATTACTATCTTTATTTTAATTGTTCGTCTATGATAATGTGTAATTTTACAATGACTATGGGCTGATACCTTTAGGTATCAGCCATGTTTATGACAATTTAATGTTTGCTTTGTTTATATCGATTGTTTACTTAGTCGTTGCATGTTGATTATGTTTATCACTTCATATCTACTTATGTTTTATTATGTATTGTTTGTCATTCAACTGGATCTAGGAGTACAGACCAAGTATAATAGAGTCTGGGATAAATAATACATACAACTTATATATGTATCTCTAAAAACATAGGACTATAAATTCATTCCCCTAGTGCTCCCCTGGTTAGTGAATGGTAGACTAAGTGGTGACTTAGGATTAGAAATGACATTCTGTTTCCTTGCTTTGGATCACGCTGGACAGTAGACTACCAGCATATATATAACAATTGAACATAAGTGGGTAAAGCCTCTATGAGCTAAGTTTCAATATTCACCAATGTTTTCTCCTAGATAGATTAGAATCAACGGTGTAAGCTTTATACGGGTTTAGGTTAATTATGACAGGATTAACTGGAATACAAACTTAGAGTTTAGGGAGAAGAACCACCTAGCTTAGGAAAGATTTAACACAAATAAAGTAATACAATCATTACACGCATAGACAATTCCTACATTTTATTAGATTAAATATGGTTGATACATTTTCCTTACATTTATGCTAGACCGCTTCTTTATCGTTTGTTTATCTGCTTGTGTGTGTTAGTTGATTTATTTGTCATCATTTAGCTTAGATTAAACTAAAACTCGTGCCAGTCTCTCAGGTTGAAAACCCTCCTTTGCATTAGTTTAGGTTTAGATAGAATTAATTAGGATAAATTAGGACTAACATAGATAACAAAAATACCGATAGACTTAAGTATTAATGCTCACTCTTAGTGATCGACACCCTACTTACCAACGAACCTGCAACTGATCGGGTACACTGCTCGTTAGTGTTTGTTAGTAGGTACAGTCGATAAAATTTAACTAGTAAAACTTGATAATAAAAACTACCTACACATAACGACACATCAAGTTTTTGGCGCAACTGCTGTGAAGTGAAATTGTTTAATACTTATTTATTAGTATTTTAGTTTAGATTTAGTGTTTTTAGTTTAGTTTGTATTTACTCTGCGTTTGTATCATTTTGCAGATTTGTGTGTTTGTTTGTTTGTTTTTCTGCATTATTAATTGTTGTTGTTTTTCTTCTTGTCGAATACTGAATACGCCGTATTTAACTCTTTGGATACAGCGTATCACTTTCAAAACTATACAGCGTATTTGACATCAAACATCAATACGGCGTATTCAGTTTACTGAATACGGCGTATAGTTCATCTGATACAACAACAGTTTTATCATTTATTTTGTCTATCTGTTTGACCATTTCATCTGTGTTCCTAGCAATTTTTTTACAGGAAATGGACGACCCAAATATTACTCTAGAAGAATATATTGAATATGAAACCGAGAAAGCTATTCAAAACGGTCAAATATATAACTGAGAAACTGCTAAGTATGGTAAAATCAATTATATTGGAGATATTAACTACCTCAGATTTTTTGAAATAAAATTCCCAGCTATAGTTTATGATGATGCATTAAGTTCTAGCATGTGGATGAAGTTAATTGGAAAAATGAAACATCATTGTCTGAATATGATGGTGGAAAATACAATGTTATATCCGAAAGAAAAGTTTTAAGGAAACGATCTTCTAAAAAAGAAAGATTTAACATCTTGAGTATTGATACGAATCTATTTCTTATGATATATTTTCTGTCGATAATTTAAAATTGGATAAAGACAATGATGAAGGTAAAATAGGTATCAAGCAGTCTTTTAGGGATATTTTTGTTCAACCATTATTTTTTTGGGTAAAAGGGAATGGTTACCCCGGTAAAATATATTAAACCCAAAAGCCAATAAGAACAATGGAATGTGGCTGAAGTACCACATTAACCTCAAGCCTAGCTTGAACAACTAAAGACAATATGACATGCCATCTGTCTACAACTTAAACAAATACATAACCAATTACACCAATAGGAAAAAACCACCTAACGGTGCATAAACATAAAGTAACAAACATAAAAACTAAATCAACAAGACCTCCGGAATCTTCCAACGCTTCATTAAGTCCAAACCAGCCTTTGACTTCTTGAAACGACACGAAACAAGCTTCAACCGAACGGCTGACATAATGCACTCAATTACTTGAGCAGCCGTCCTCTTATGGCTCTTAAACAAAAGCTCATTTCTTTCTTGCCAAATAAAATAAGTAGAAGAAGCAAGAACAAGTTTTGAAATAACACTTCTAGACGTCCTCCTTTTAGCAATAGGAATAATGTAATCCAAAATCAGCTCCAACGATGGAGGAACATGAGACATACCAGCAACATCTCTCATATGGCACCACACCTGTCTAGAAAAAGAGCAATCAAAGAAGAGGTGTAATAGAATAAATACTGATGTTGATACCTATGCACATGTGTCAAATATGCTTTGGGGAACAAGTCGTGATACTATTATTAAATTTTTCGCAACTGAAACTTTTATCAAAGAATCAAGTGTAAATATCTTGATTTAAAAATATTTTAGCGAGGGTGTGCTAATAAATTTTAAAAACTTATATGTGCCATTTGACCTCTCCTTCGACCCCAAGTTGTTTTATAAGGATAAAGTAGAGCTGAAGGAAGTCTAACTTAAAGACTCTACAAAAAACAAAGTGCTTACCGGGAGATAACCCGAATTGTAATTTTAATTTTGTTATCGAGTCTATCTTCCCATGTAGCCGATACGGCGTATCCAACCCCATGGATACGCCGTATTGACCTACCTGGACGTTATCCCTTTTATTTTTTAGCACTTTAAAACTTTATTGTCAGACTTGTCAATACGGCGTATTCATAACTATGAATACAGCGTATTTGACCTTTGACCCGTACTAGGATTTTTTTTTCATACAGGCATCAATACGACGTACCCTGAAACATTGATACGGCGTATTGACTGTCCCGTACAGTTATCATTTTTAGTTTATTTCTAACCAACGTTTATTTTAGAGATGCAATTACTGTGGTTTTCTTAAGATTAATACAGGAACTTATTGAACATAACGAAGGATTTGGTGGTATACATATAAACTGGAATATTATGTGTGTTGTAGTCATGCTGGTATCCAGACGCTTTTCCAACACACATTCTTGCTCATATACACATTATGGAGGATCATATCGAGTAAATCTCAAGGGAATTTTCTGTTCTAATTCATATATTTCCTTTTTTCATGTTATATTTATACGACGTGGGCGTTGTATATCTCAAGTGGGGAGGAGAATTAGAACACTACTTGTCCTTATATTCACAATTAATATGCCTAATTTATACTTAAATTTTAAAAAAATTAGCATATTTTGTGAGATTATTAGTTGCATGACCCGCACACGTAACCTTTATTTCCATATTGTGAGAATTAAGCCTAATCCGTTTCCCTCATTTTACCTAAATTCCACAAATATATGAGTGTGCCGGTGATTGTAGTAAACATTTGAACTTGGCTTGGTATACTATTCAAGACCACCATAATGAGTATTATTTTTATAATTGGAGTAACTTGTCCAGATTGGTAAATTTATAGGATGAAACCCAAAAGCCTATACAAAAATTATGATATCAACTAACCACACCAGTTAGTTAACCCTCGTAAAACCCTTTTGTTTACTCTCACTTTTAGAGTAAGATACCTCTAGAAAAACATTCTGAGCCATTCCTTTCGTTTCTTACACCACCAAAATTATTTCGTTACACCTTTACACTTTAGCCTACCCTGTAGATTAAGTCCTTAATCGGTTGCTAGTTGCTTTAGTGTAAAAGTATGTACTTCCTGTGTTCGTTTGCGTATTTCTTATCTTTGGTTAAGTTAGGAATTGCATATCGCAATTTTTTTTTGGTAAAAGGGACACTACCCCGGTAAAATATATTACACCAAAAAAAGGTTTATTTTAATTTTTTTCTTTTTTTTATTTGAAAGTTACAATGGGTTAGGGAGTGAAGTCCTATATCACAACCCGTTACATGGGGCAAACAAACCTGCACATTAAGTGCTGCAACAGTCAAACAAACCTTACTTAAGATATGACACATACACTTTTTTTTACGAACTTACCAAAGACAAAAAAACAAGTAGTAGTAGAATAACGCAATTAAAAAAATATTTTCTACCACTCATGGTTAACTTGAAATCACGAAATTCTTTAGTAGAGCAACATGAAGATCAACACTTGTTCCATCATAGCCATCCCATAGAGAAATCAAAAAATTTTCATCTTCAAGCTGATTACCAACCACCTAAAAAAAATGAACCATATAAAGGAATGACATTCATCATCATCTGTAATCTAGATTCATTAATGGCAACATTTTTTCAAACTCCGCATAAATACTAAC
This sequence comes from Tanacetum coccineum, assembly GCA_026074375.1. Lineage (NCBI taxonomy): Eukaryota > Viridiplantae > Streptophyta > Magnoliopsida > Asterales > Asteraceae > Tanacetum > Tanacetum coccineum. Next base: position 65,076 of record BQNB010010377.1, on the reverse strand, counting down.
ATTCTTATCCTTTCTTGAACATCATTAAAGCTTGATTTCGAACTACTTGGCTCATGATCCTTCTTATTATTCACATTAAAACATCAGAAATTAACTTGTTTCTACCCTTTGATTGTTTTCCAGAATCACCCATATCATCTCTTTCCACATTAACAACATCGAACGATTAGGACGTTATTCAGATTCCTGTTTCGATCCACCCTTTATCATTACCACTATCATAGTAGAAGAAACACTAGGAGAGATGCTATATTGTCAGACCTCATTTAGTACTTTCTTTTGCTGCCAAATAACCTTTGTAAATAATTAGGCTTATTCATCCTTATAGCCACCCAACGACCGCGAATCAGCTCCCTTCTTCTTCTTACGAGGCTCTTAACTTTAATAAAACCATCATCATTCTTTCCATCTAGCAGTAGCCTTAGGTATCCCAGCTGAGTTTTTAGGTAACTCCTCTCGAACACGTTTAGGACACAAGTTAGCTCCATGCCCAAAAATTTGACAATCTACAGTGTGGAGGCTTCCATTCATACTCACTCTAACAATCCTCCTTAATATAAACCACCCCTCTCCTCTTCCAGAAAGCCATCAATCAACCTCCTTTTCCAAACAGAGAAGACGCAATCTAATCGCCAATCAAAGCCGAGGTAAAACTATATTTCTACCCCAGATTCCTCACAAATAGAACTAGTTAAAAGCATCAAGCTAATTGGTTTACTATTTGAAGGCGGCAATTAGCTCAAGACCATCCTTCCGAGTACGCAAGAAACAGGAACATTTTGTACAAAAACTTTACCCAAAACTTGGAACCTTGGTGACTCTCCTCACACCTTTTCTTCTAAAGACACACAAGTTGGTCCATTTATTAAGAATGATAGGCGACATTTTTTTTTTACGAAATCAACCACGGTTCCCTTCTCCCAAACTTGGGTCCATACCTAAGTAGAAGCAAATTTTCTTATTAAACAAGTAGACTCCTTCATTCATTCCTTGCATATCGACAATTGCGGGGGGAATTATTGGGACACTGCGAGGTGAGAGGAAAGTTAGTAGTTTATTTTTATTTTCTCGTTGCTGTGTTTACTACTTTCCTATTATGGTTAGGGAAGGAAAGATAAATAATATAGATTTATCGTTATTCGTGAATTTTAAAGTGGTGTGAATTGAATATGATTTGAAATTTTTTGAAATATGAATTGTTATTTTACACCTTTATTTCATTTTCTAGTTACTTGTTTGTTGCAACAAAAAATATTGGGGGAAAAAAACAAAAAAAAAAATACAAAAGAGAGAAAAAAAATGAGAGGTTTATGGAGAGGTTTGTGTGTTATATCGGTTCTTAGTCCGCTCTCTAAAATTAACCGGATTCATATTTTTTTATGTGATGATTTTGATTATTCGGTAGGTACGTTATTTATGAACCAACGATTTTGTATACTTTTGTTGATATATTAATTAAAGTTGGGTTGCAATATAAACCAATCTAGGTATTTTTTTGGTATTATGAAGTGGTTGTTATTTATCGCCACTATTGTTTGTTGTGTGTACTTTTTTATGGTTATGTATTAAGAAGTTGGCCGTTTGTTTGTTTATCGTTAGGGGAAAAAAAAATAATGCCAACTAGGTTTGTTTTTATGGTTCAATCATGATGTGTTGACGATCAAGTCTTAGTTGATGGGCTAACTGTGGGTACTACCATTTCTAGGTGGGTGGTTCGAGTGGGGGTTAGAGTGGGTGGGGAGTCATGGAGAGGGGAGTTGGTAGCGGGGGGGCTTGGGCGTTCTAGTAAGATATCGTTTTTGGGGGCTGGTATTTGGGGGATTGGGTGCGGAGTGCTTCTGGGTTCCTAGAGGGGCGCTGGGGTATTGTTGGGAGGGGTCAATTAGGTGAAGGGGGGGGGGGGGCGATTGTGGTGTTACAACTAAGTCATATATGGTTGGCCTCATTTTGCCTTAATCCTCCCTTTTGATTATATATCGTTTCTTCATCGTAACCTTTGGTTTTTTTGCTCAAATTGAGGGATTTTGATTTGAGTTTGAACAATCACATGTGTCTAATTCATGGATGTGAATGTAGTACGCGTTTGGTTTTGGTCACCCTTGTTGGTTTGTATAAATACTGTTGGTAATAAAATAATGTTTTTTTTAAAGATTATTACTTAGTCCTTTTCTTTAGCTTGTGTCTTGTCTCGAGTTTAAGGATTTATTTGAGCAATCACAAAGCGTCGCGGGTCATGAGATATAGGCGTTATTTTTTTGTGCTGTGCTTTTTGCATTTGTTGGTTTTTGTTTTCGCCTTTTCTGGTTATATTGGTATTATCAATAGAGTTTTATTAAATGTTAAAAGATGAGATCAAACCCTGTGTGAAACCTTATCATTCATATTCACCCAATATTACAAAATTTACATTTTCCTAGACTGGTTACTCCTTAGCTTTAGTGGTGGATTATGTATCCTTTGCCATAAGCTTATGATAGAATCTCATCGACGACATCGAGCGGGAGCGATATTGACTTGAGCATAATTACTAAAATGTTACATTGTAGATTAGGTGAGTGATTTTTGAGGAGTGTTTTATTTCCTATTTCATGAGGTGTTTGTTTTGGTGCACTAGTGATTGAAAAAATGGCTTAAAGGGAAAATAAAAAAAAAAAATAAAGAAAAAAAAAAAACCTTTAAAAAAAAAAATCCTAAAAATGAGGTTTAGTTTATTTAGGTTTACTTTTGCATAAGAAGGAAAAATCTAAAAAAGTCTAAGTGAGTAATTGTAGTAGGATAGTATAGAGTGGTGGGGATCAGGATATAGTTGATGGACATCAAATAAATAACGTCACATTTTTAATTAGCATAATTTATCCCAACTATATAGCTCGTCTTTACCATTATTTTGCATTCATATGAAATTGATACTTAATTGCATATTATTTGTTAATTGCAGTAGTTACTATCGAGCAAAAATAATAGTGTGGAAAGTAGTTAGGGAGACTAAAGCACACATTTTGGAGCGCAAGTGAAAAAGGAAAGGAAAGCACACAAAAGCACCACATTTGGTAGCGCGCACCAAGTGAAGAACTCAAGAAGAAGTCTTCTGATTCTAAACAGCTAATACGCCGTATCTTTTAGACTGATACGCCCGTATTTTTTTATCACCCAACACCTTTAGGACAAATATTCAAAAAAGACCATTGCTGACTTTCTGTGATGGGGGAATACGTGTATCCCACAGCAGCAGATACGCCATTATATGAACTCTTGGGCAACATTCAAAAAAAAAACAAGCAAGGATTGACTTATCATACGCCGTTATTCACATCTACTAAATTTCGTCGTTTATCCATTGCCCTTACTTCACAAAAAGCATCCAACGGATGAGAAGACCATGTACGCCATATCAAATGCCGGTATACATTGTTTATTTGAGGACTGATAATCAGATGTATATCTTGAATATTTATAATCATGGCACGCCCTAAATGCCAAGATACTCTATACGCCGTATGATTGAACCCTTTTGATTACGGCGTATCGCAAGAATACACAAGCACCTCTGCCCCTTTACCAGCCCCTTGCATTGTTGATCACTCCCCATTTCCCCCCCCGCAACATGTGCCCCCCAGTCCCACTTCCCACTCCATCCCCCCCTCCCATTCCCCACCACCCCATCCCCATACCACACCTCCAACCATCCAGTGTTTTACTAGTGATTTGTTTTCAGAGTTTTTTAAATACTGAACCCTCTCTAAAAAATCTACGATTTCTAGTATGAAAGTTGAAAAGCCCTTTTCCTTCTTATTTTAAAAACCTCCAAAAGTTTGATGAGTTTGATTATCAAGGGCAATTTTAGATAGCTAATAGCATGCTATAAGAATCCAGCAGCTAAGTTGTTTCAAGATTTAGGAAAACTCTTGTTATCTCTACACGCCGCTTTAAGCGCGGTTTCGCAGTTAGCGTATTGCTCTCTTGATTGTAATCGTTCTTCTATGATACTATGTAATTTTACAAATGACTACTATGGGCTTTTGTGATACCTTTAGTTTTTTAGGTATAAGTCGTTGTTTATGAATATTTAATGTTTGGTTTTGTTTATATTTGCCACACCTTGCCAGGGCGGAAAGAAATAACCGCGAGGTGTAAACGTTGTATGTTTGTACGTAAAAATGACATCGTTCACAACCACATTGATGTCTATATAATTAGTGTATAACTAAAATGCAATTTAATTAAGCACCATATTATTAAATCAAAAATTTGTCACATGACGACACCTGACATAAGTTGGCGTGGGGGGGGCTGGGACTTTGTACCGAGGGGGTTAATCGAATATCATAACAAGACTTAGTCATAAAATAGATTACTGTAAGTAAGTCTTATTAAATGCGGGGGGAGGGAGGGGAGAGGGGACGAGGGGGGGGGGGGGGGGGGAGGGGGGGGGGGAGGGAGGGAGGGGGAACCTAAGTCTCACTTAGCCAAGCAGAGATAAAGTTTAGACAAGTTTCCCTTTTTCCGCTTAAACTTCGTCTCTCCATTATAACTTCACCTGTGTGAAAATGGATACTCAAAAAGTGTCAAAATTATCAGTTCGGGTGAGCTGTAGGTTTTAAACTTTAAAACGAAATAAGAAGTTGCTGTTTGTGTGGAACACATTATTACACAAAAGTTGGGACCCAACTGAATATGGTTTTTTATAGCTTGCTTCATGAACGCCAAATCCTAACATATCCAAAACATAAATATCATATCGTTATCTAAGCTTAGCATTGTAACCATGTTTCATAATAAATATAGAGTTACCTCGTTCGGCTTAGAATGACAAAGCCAAACTCATGTGAATCCATTGTTATCTTACATATGCATCATGTTAAACTTTCACACACAATTGTGATCGATAACTAATATCAAACCAATGTCCAAATATAACCAATTTAAACCTTTAATCACAAGCAAGAAAGCAAGGGAAAAAAAAAAAAAAAAATTCAAAAGCAATTTTGTATCACTTTCACCCCAAAAAAAAAATAAAAAAAATAAAAAAAACATTTAAAAAGCGGGCTACCCTACGAGGGAGAGAAAAGAAATCACTCAAGCTTTCACCAAAAATTAGGGGCGCACAAAAATCCAAGCCAATTAATAATCTACAAAAATAAATTAACGGGTTACTCATAGTTCAAGGCTTATTTTTTACGACCTTTTTATTATACATGTAAAACTTTCAATTGAGATGGATACTAATGTCTCTACTATTAATATTTTATTGAAACATCCCATCATGATTCCTATACATTATCTAAACTCCTCCTATACATGTTTTTTTTTTTAAACTAGTGTTCACTGAAAAGCGGCCTCTGCGTACGGGTCCTCTAACATGTAAGGTGGCTCGAGTAACTCATGATCATCGGCTCGTGGTGAACCTATATCGGATAGGTCCTCATATAGACTGGATACTGTCGTATGCGTGATCCCCGATTCCTCAGAATCTGACATGACTAAATCTGAAAATCCAAAGATAGCTTATATTAGTATTCCATATAAGACTCTTATAGTAATATACATTTATAGTTATAACATGTATATTAATTATGAATGCATCTAGTCCAACCAACTAATGCAACAAGTAGTGTATGCATGAATGTATGCACATATGTATGTCCCGTGTAATTCCTTTTGTTATAAAACATCTTTTGAAAACGGTTATAGTCCAGCAAAAACATTTGACCTGGTTCTCTATAACCTTGGCTCTTGATACCAATCTGTAACACCCCCAAATTGGGTCGCAGCGGAATATGGGTCCGGGGCGTGTTACTTTATGGATCAACAACACAAGAGATATATAGAACGACCAAAAAGTCGTTTGAAAACGATACATTGGATTTAACAAAGTCATTGTTACAAAAGCCCGTAGCTTAACTTGTTCACTTAATCAAATACAAAGATTTTCAGCCCATAACAGATAACAAAATGAAATGCGACAAAATCTTTAATGCAAGACATCCAAATCAAAACCACCAATGTATCCATCGCACCTTGTGCTTATTGATCCCCTGAAAAACATTGCTTTAAAACGTCAACAATATGTTGGTGAATTCATAGGTTTGATAAATCATATATTGTAGGACCACAAGATTTCCCCAAGTGTATGATAATGCAACAGATGCAGATATCATATAAATGTAATTACGTTGCTCTAAGCTCATGACACTGATGCTTGACATGTATGGATGCCAAATTAATGGCCGTTTGCCCGTGGTGATGTTCTAACCCGCAACATCCTATGTTCGACATGGTATACGTTCGTTTCGCTAGTGATAGCTAATCACCCGAACGGGGTTGTCAAACCCAATAGATCTATTAATAACATTCGCGCTCACAATTAACAGTTCATGATAATGGGCTCAGATATGGGTTATCGCTACTTAGGCAACACGTAATCATAACATGAAACTTAACCACTTGTGTCCAATTGTAAAGCATTGCATGTTTTTCACCCCAAAAACTTTGTAAAACAAAAGCATGTAAAATGTGGGGCTATGAACTCACCTTGAGTGAGTAATGCCAAGTGTATCACAAATAACGTGCCACGCGAATTGATCAAATGCAACCTAATTACATTAAGGTCGTATAAGTACCGAGTACTTAATCTAACAACATTGAATATAATTCTATAGTTGTTACATCGTACTATCGTTCGGGCTATCATAATTAAAGAGGTCATGACATGACGTTCGAGGAGTTAGGACACTTTAAATCGTAAATCCAACAACTCGTCGAAACGCCATCCGAAGAGGCCTCATTATGAAACTCCCTAGTAATATAGTACTTTGATAACCACATAATATTCTATATAGCTCAATCACCAACTAATGGTTTTGGTAAAATTGTGTTTAATAAGTTAAAACGTTTATAATTACCGTTTAGTAAAACTGGCGTAACTTTCGCGTTTTAAACCCGATTCTTGCGTTTCTTATGTCCATCTTTTCGTATCAAGACGAGTTATCATAAATTGACATTTTTGAATTTCGGACCTACTGGTGAACAGTAACTTTTACTGTTCACATCAGACGTGAGCCTAGTTTATTTTTATCGAATTTGTTGTCGTAAAACTCGTAAATGTCGTATTTTATTCGTTATAGCTCCGTTTTTAACGATTCTTTCGAGTACGATCTCGTAATTAAAAGTTATATCATATTTTTGATGTTTTAAAAATATCACTTTCTGTAATGAATAGTAAATTTTATAAAAATAGTTTTATAAAAGTATTTCTCGTCGTAAACTCGTAATTAACGTATCTTTCTCGTTATAAATCGGTTTTTCGAGTTTCTTATCATTTTGGAATCGTCATGAGGCGTATTATTTTTATATTGTTAAACAATAGCTAAACTGCTGTTTGAATAATTTTTTTAAAGAGTTCTTTTTTTTTATAAAATTTCTTTTATAAAATCCGTTTATTTATAGTTAACTTGTTTTTTCCTAACTTTTTTGTTATTTATCGTTTGCAAGTGTTCTTACTTTTTCGGAAATGTCATGAGTCGATTTTTTATTTAAAAATATAAATTAAGTATGTTTTTATACACTTTTGGGACAGAAAGTTTGGGTGACTTTATTAAGTCTATTTTTAACCTTGTTTTTATATTTTACACTTTATAACTTTACCAAAAGTGTACAAGTCTTTTACTTCCATTATGACTTTATTTTTGTGTTCATATATCATGACTAAAAGCTCATAAACAAGATTAACATATTATTTATCATACTTTTACTTGGAACATATCAAGTGATCTTTTAAAACCCTAATTTGCATTAACACTTTTTAAGCTTAATTAAGATTGTAAAATACTTATGTATCCATTTATAACTTCATATTACCATCCATACAACATGTGTATAAGCTCATAAAACTATATTTCCAAGAAAAATCCATGTTTACAAGTTAAAAACAAATCCTTATGGTGATTTCACTACATAAACATCACATATGCATTAATCATATAAATGTAAGTTAAGGTTAGATAACCTTAATGAGATGATGTAGGATGATGACAAATAAGTGCTAAACCCTTGTTTAGACTTTAAACCCAAGATTATAACCAAGAAAACCCTAGTTTCCAAATGAAAACCCTAATCTTGATTTCTTGCTTAATACTTGCAAAAAGGTAATCCAATGCTTGGAAACACCTTAGAATATCTTAGGATGAATGTGTATAGATGTGTATAGGTTGTAGAAAATTTTGTATGGATTTGGTTGGAGGCTTGGTTTGAGCCGTGAGCTATAAGGAGAGAAAGAGAGATATAAATTATTTTTAGTTAAGTGTTGAGAGTGTGTAGATGTTAGCTCTTGCATGCAAGTAGTATATATATATAAGGTGGTCAAAAGTGTGCATTTGCTAGTAAAAAAAAACATGGTGAGGGTTTTGTGGATCATGTGTTCTTGTCATTGGTCAAAGAAACATTTCTAGCTAGGTTTTAATGGCAAAAGATGTACAAAGACCAAGTGGTGCATTTTGTGTGCTCTTTGTCTCCTTTATGTTGTTATGCCGTGAGTTAGGGGGGGGGGATAAGGGTTTCTAGATGATTTTTGATAGTTAACAAAATATCTAGCAAAAACTTTACTAGTTACAAGTTGTAGCTTTTAAATAAAAGGTATTTACTTGAAAGCATTTGTGAAATGTTTTATTTTCCAATGTACAAAGTGTAAGATAATATTTTCTTGGGTAAATTTAATAAAACTTTGGGTATTGGGTATAAATATGGGTATTTGTTGAAGCGTAGAATTATTTTTGTGGTTCCGGGTATGCTTAAACGTACTTTATCGCGAAACGAATATAATTTACGTAACCGATAAAAATAAATGAACAATGATCATAATTATTCTCAAAATAATTATTTAATACTTGATCGATGTAAACATTTAATCTTTGATGCCCGCCTACATTGAACGCTAATTTTTAGCTTACGCGATTTAAACACAATTCATGAAATCACAAGCAAACGCGTACAATACAAAAGGTACATTGTAGATTTATCGACGTCGTCAATAACTCTAAAACACAGGGTGTTATAGCTATGCTTACCATGAGGGTGAAAAGATTCTTAAAGAAGACAGGAAGGAATCTGAATTTCAATGGCAAAGAAAATGTTGGCTTTGATAAAACAAAGGTTAAATGTTACAACTGCCACAGGAGAGGTCACTTTGCTAGAGAATGCAGGGCACCAAGGAATCAGGGGAACAGAAATAGAGATGCTCCAAGAAGGAATGCACCAGTAGATACATCTACTACAAATGCCCTGGTTGTCCAAAATGGGATAGGTGGTTATGATTAGAGCTTTCAGGCTGAAGAAGGCATCACAAACTTTACTTTAATGGCTTATATATCCCAAGGTTCATCAAGTTCATCAAGTTCAGACTCTGAGGTACATACTTGCTCTAAAGATTGCTTAAAATCATATGAAACTCTTCAAAAACAGTATGATCAACAGCGTGTAGCTCTTAATAAATCTAATCTAGAAATTATAGATTATCAAATGGGATTAGAATCACTAAAAGCTAGGATAGTTGTTCATGAAAAGAAGGAAGCTATTTATGAAGAAGATATTGCATTTTTAAAGTATGATGTCCAAGTGAGATATTTCTATCAAGACCTGTATAATCAATAGAAGAAGATTTAAAGAGAAGATGATTTGAAACTTAAACTAGAAAAATTTGAAGAATCATCAAAGAATCTAACTAAACTGATAAAAAGTCAAATAAGTGCTAAAGACAAAGATGGTATTGGTTATGATAGTCAAATAAATGAGAATGAAATGGTTCATAGTTTGTTTAATAGTAGAGAAAGTGATGTGGATGATAGTCTAGTAAATGATAGATTCAACATAGGTAAAGGGTTTCAATGCTATAGTTCCCTTCCCTAAACTGGGAACATACATTCCCTGCAAGACCTGATTATCCTTTGCTGGTTAGATGATTCTGTTACTAAGACTAAAGTGATGGGGAAACTGAAGACTAGTATATCCTAAGACTAGTAAGGATTATTGTAGAAAAGCCTAAAACTGTTAGGGCCTAGTGCTCCTATCATTGAGATTGAGAAACATGCAGATAGTGATAATGATAGTGTGTTTTAGGACCTAAATCTGATCAGTCAAACCAAAGTTTTCTAAAATCAATTTTGTCAAATCTGTTGGAGAATGTGAAATCTGTTTATTAAGTAGAAACACACATAGGCATGTAGAGTACCTTAGGAAATGTCAAAGTCCTAGGGTCTTTAGAAGAAATGGAATGGAAGGATGACTCTGAAACTAGGAAAATGTTTTGAGTTTATAAAGAAAGCTTGTTTTGTTTGTGGGAGTTTTAATCATTTAATCAAAGATAGTGATTTTCATGACAAGAAAATGGTAGAAAAATCAATGTTGAATAATAAGGGAAGGGTTACTGGCCAAAGGGAAATTAGACCAGTATAGAATAATGCTCAGAGGGTGAACCACTAAAATAAATTTACTCACCCACATCCTAAAAGGAATTTTGTTCCAACAAACAAAGTTGTAAAATGTCAGGACATAGTTACCAATTAATACTGCTAAGCAAAGCTCTCCAAGAGCAGTAGCATCAATTAGTACTGCCAAGCCTGTTAATACTACTGCCCCTAAATCAAAAGTGAATGATGCATTACCCATAACATATTCTTATTTTAAAGCACATTCACCAGTAAGAAAGCATTTTAACCATAAAATCAGCAGTTAAAACCTATAATCTTAATGAAAAAGTTAAAACGGCTAGGGTTAACAATGTAACTACTGCTGGGCCAAAAGCAGTATTTAGTGTTGCTGTGGGAAATTAGGAAAATGCTGTTAAGTCCTTAGCATGCTGGATTTGGAGACCAACAAGAAATGTTATTGACCATACCTCTAAAAAATAATTCGTTTATACATGCTCTTAATAGATTTGATATTGTTGATCTACAGGCAGACTCAAGTCAGTAATGCTTGGTTCCTAGGAGAACTTAATTCTGCATTTTGAGTGCAGGGTAATCCACAAATACTTTACAGGGATCAAGGGATTTTTGACAGTGGATGCTCTAGGCATATGACTGGAAACAAGTCCTTTCTTATAGATTATCAAGGATTAATGGTGGATTTGTTGCATTTGGAGAAAGTCCTAAAGGAAGTAAAATTACTGGAAAAGGTAAAATTAGGACTGGGAAATTAGACTTTGAAGATGTATACTTTGTAAAGGAACTTAAGTTTAATTTTTCTTCTGTTTCTCAACAAAGGTGTGACAGAAAACAATGTTCTTTTCACTGAGACTGAATGTCTTGTTCTATCTCCTGACTTTAAGCTACTTGATGAAAGTCAAGTCTTGCTTAAAGTTCCTAGACAGAACAACATGTACAGTTTTAATCTAAAGAATGTTGTTCCTTCAGGAGGTTTGACTTGTTTATTTGCAAAGGCTACAATTGATGAGTCTAATTTATGGCATAGGAGGCTTGGTCATATAAAATTTAAAATTATGAATAAACTTGGTGAGGAAACCTTGTAAAGAGGATTGCCTTAAAAGCTTTTTAAAATGGACTAGTTATACTTGTGTTGCTTGTCAGAAGGGAAAGCAACACCAAGCCTCTTGTAAGACCAAGCTGAGCTCTATCAGCCAATCCTTACAAATGTTACATATGGACTTCCTTACAAATCATAAGATATATTTCCTTGTTGTCACTGATGACTATAGTAGGTTTAGTTGGGTTTTCTTTTTGGCCACTAAGGATGAGACTAGTAGGATCCTTAAAACTTTTATTACTGGCATAGAAAACCAAATAAATCATAAGGTTAAAATCATCAGATGTGACAATGGAACTGAGTTTAAAAATAATGACATGAATCAGTTATGTGGGATGAAAGGGATTAAGAGGGAGTTTAGTGTTGCCAGAACTCCACAACAAAATGGAGTTGTTGAAAGAAAGAATAGGACACTAATAGAGGCAGCTAGGACTATGCTAGCAGATTCATTATTACCTACTACATTTTGGGCTGAAGCAGTTAGTACTGCTTGTTATGTTTAGAATAGGGTTTTAGTAACCAAGCCTCACAACAAGACACCTTATGAACTATTACATGGTAGACCACCTAGTATAAGTTTTATGAGGGGTGGGAGGGGGGGGGTGGGGGGGGGGGGGGAAACCCCCTTTTTATTTTTTGGGTGGGGGTTCCCTGGGGTTTGACTATTCTTACATACTTAGATCCCCTAGGAAAATTTGATGGGAAGGCTGATGAGGGGTTCTTTGTTGGATACTCTATAAATAGCAAAGCTTTTAGGGTATTTAACACTAGAACTAGGAAGGTAGAGGAAAACCTGCACATAACCTTTCTTGAAAACAAACCCAATGTTGCAGGGAGTGGACCAGATTGGCTCTTTGATATTGATTTACTAACAAACTCTATGAATTATGAGCCAGTTACTGCAAGGAATCAAACTAATAAGAATGCAGGTATCAAGGATAATGTTGATGCAATACCTACTCAACAATATATTCTGCTACCATTACTTTATGATAGTCCACAGAGCTTAAAGGATGCAGTTGCTGATGATGCTGGTAAAAAGACTAATGAAGAACCAGTAAATAAAGGTGAAAGAAATGGTCAAGAGAAAGAAGGAGGAGCTTCAAATAAAGAAGACGACCAGAATGTGCAAGATTTCAGAGTTGCATTGGATAATTTGCTTGTTTAACAGAAGAAAGGTTATGCTAACAGCACTAACAGAGATAGTACTGTTAGTCCATCTGTTAGTGCTGCTGGGCAAAGTTTTACTAATGCTGATGATCTTCCTACTGATCCTCTCATGCCTGATTTGGAGGATACTGGTATCTTTAGTGGTGCATATGATGATGAAGATGTGGGTGCAGAGGCTGACCTTAACAACTTGGAAACCACCATGAATGTCAGTCCTATTCCCACAACCAGAATTCACAAGGATCATCCTAAAGACCAGATCATTGGAGACATAAATTCAGCTACTCAAACAAGGAGGATGACCAAGATTTCTGAAGAACTTGCTATGGTTAGTTACATTAAAAAGCAGAGGAGAACAAATCACAAAGATTATCAAAACTGTTTAGTTGCATGTTTTCTCTAACAAATAGAACCCAAGAAGGTGACACAAGCTTTGCAAGATCCAAGCAGGATAGAGGCAATGCAAGATGAGTTGCTACAGTTTAGTTTGCAGAAGGTTTGGAGATTGGTTGATTTACCCAAAGGCAAGCATACCATTGGAACAATATGGGTCTATAGAAACAAGAAAGATGAGAGAGGGATAGTAGTTAGAAACAAGGCAAGACTGGTTGCACAAGGTTACACCTAAGAATAAGGAATTGATTATGATGAGGTTTTTGCTACTGTCGCTAGGATAGAAGCAATCAGGTTATTTTTGGCCTATGCATAATTTATGGGGTTTATTGTGTACCAAATGGATGTAAAAAGTGCCTTTTTATATGGTACTATTGAAGAGGAGGTGTATGTGTGCCAACCTCCTGGTTTTGAAGATCCACAGTTCCCTGATAAAGTTTATAAGGTAGAAAAAGCTTTATATGGTCTACATCAAGCTCCTAGAGCCTGGTATGAGACCTTGTCTACCTACTTATTAGAAAATGGATTTAGAAGAGGGATCATTGATAAGACTTTGTTTATCAAGAAAGACAAAGGTGATATCCTGTTAGTACAGGTGTATGTAGATGACATCATCTTTGGGTCTACTAAGAAGTCTTTATGTACAGAGTTTGAAAGTTTGATGCACAAGAAGTTCCAGATGAGTTCTATGGGGGAGCTTACTTTCTTCTTAGGGTTGCAGGTCATGCAGAGAGATGATGGAATCTTCATCAGCCAAGATAAGTATGTGGCTGATATATTGAAGAAGTTTGATTTTGTCACAATAAAGACAGCAAGCACTCCAATTGAGACTCACAAGGCATTGCTCAAGGATGAAGAAGCTGAGGATGTGGATGTTCATTTATACAGATCAATGATTGGATCATTGATGTACTTGACAGCTTCTAGGCCTGACATAATGTTTGTTGTTTGTGCTTGTGCAAGGTTCCAAGTTACTCCTAAAGTCTCACATCTTCATGCTGTGAAGAGGATCTTTAGATATCTGAAAGGTCAACCTAAATTGGGCCTTTGGTATCCTAAGGATTCACCATTTGACTTGGAAGCTTTTTCTGATAGTGCTTATACTAGAGCTAGCCTTGACAGGAAATCCACAACAGGAGGTTGTTAATTTCTTGGCAAAAGGTTGATTTCATGGCAATGTAAAAAAGCAAACTATAGTTGCCAACTCCACTACTGAAGCAGAGTATGTTGCTGCTGCAAATTGCTGTGGACAGGTGTTGTGGATTGATTGATAGTTTTTAATACATATATAAAATATAACACTATAGAGCAATTAAGAAGATTCCTAAAGTCTCCCTTGAGGAAAATTCACTCTAAAAATATATATATATATATATAATATAATACGTATATTAACCGAGAAATATGATTCCCGGGTCGTTTCCCCAACGATTCGTAAAATTGAAACCACGTTTTTGTTTGGAAAATGATTTGAATAAAAACAAAGATTGATTTGATTATCTATAATTACTAATTAAAAGCAACAATTAAAATAAAAAAACTAAAGCAATAAAGCACAAAAACAATTAACGTGAACAAATTAAACGCGACGAATAAGCAACTAAGGCAAGATTAACTCCTAAAAATGCAAATTAAATTTATAAACCTAAAATAAGACAAAAGAAAATTTTAAGAAAAATAAAATTATTTTTTTGATTATTTTTGAATTTATTATGAATTAAAAACTAATTTGTTCTATTTAAATCCTAGAAAATAGCAAATTGAATCCTAAAAATTCTAAACAATGATTTTTAAACTTAGAAAAATCTAAAATAATATAAAAATCCAGATAACTATTTTTAACTACTTTTAATAATAAAATCCTATTTTTAAAATTAAAATTAAAAGCTTAAAAATGAAAATTAAAATCTAAAAAGAGTATAAATGATTTTTCTGGATGTAAAACTAAAAGTAATTAATCTAATACTAAAAACTATTTTTTGTAATTTTAAAAATTATTTTTCTATTTTTTTAATAATTTTCGAAAATTTAAACTTAAGAAAAATTCTAGAAAATAATCTAATTAAAGGAAAATTACCAAAAATTCAGGGAAAGTGCTGAAAGCTAGCAGGAACCAGGGAAAAATAAGATCAAACCTCCAGCTTATCTAATAAGCTGAGGAAATAAGCTAAAAGGCTACGGCTTATTTATGGGCTTAAGGCCCAAAGAGTGAACAAGTATTAAATGGGAAGAGAGGTGAATGGATGAGCTATTGTAGCAACTTGGTAAGGCGTGGGGTTTGTGTAGGAGAGGTCACGGGTTTAAGTCCCTCTTACACCTTTTTTTTGCAATTTTTTATTCTTGAAAAATCCAAAGAACAAAGTTGTAGAAATAGCTTTTTTAAGCAACTTTAACAAAAACAATATAAGCTAAAACTAAATATTAAGCTCTCCAACAGCTTGGAAAGCTGCTGTTTACAGAAACATGGCTTTTGAGAGCCAAAAAGCTTGCATTTACTAAAATAAGCACAAAGGACTTAAAGTAAGCTCATTTTAAAAAAACAAAAGCTATTCTAGAAAACTTATGATATGCAGAAGCTAAAAATGACAAGCTGATTGAACCAATAACAATAAAAGCTAATTGAAATTAATGGTGAAATCTGCAAACTCAGAAACAAGCTCTAAAAGCTCAAAAATCAATTAAGCTAGAATGCTCAATAAGCTATGACAGAATTTGAGCTTTTGAAAACTTAACTACCAACTTATAAGCTATAAATCCAATGCATAAAATTTAATCCTATAAGCTAAAAATCTAGATTTAAAAACTAAGTTCTAACAGCTACTGTTTTTGGTTTTTTAAGATTTGTGATGAACTTTAAAAGCAAATGTACCCTAGTAAATAAGCTAGAAATCTAAAAACAAGTTTTAATCTAACTAATCCTATATGTAATCTAAAAGTTTACTGAATTTTAGAAGCTAAATCCTAATTAAGCTAGCTAAAATTTGATCAAAAAGCACTGCAGTTTAAGACTGCAGTGTAACCTACTGATGCACTTGGCAATAGGCAAAAACCAATATGCAGGAGACCTTAAGGGTCATTCCTGCACTAGACACTCTCAATGAGTGTGTTTAAACACAACTCAAACAAGATCCAAGCTCAAGGAGGCTTGGATCAATTTTTTAACAATCTTAGAAAAGGAAAAATTCCCCTGGTGCAAAAACAAAGAGATTTAGCCTTAACTTTTTAATTTTTGAAATCTAACTTCTGAAATCTCTTTTACTACTGATTTTAAATGAATTAAAAACTGGTTCAAGCAATGAACTTAGCTCAATTTGACTTTTTGAGGTCAAATTGCATTAATCCAAACACCCCTTTAACTAATGCATAATCCATTTAAACTTTAGATTTTAAAATCTAGCTAGCAAAACCTAAGTACCAGATATCAAATAGCTTATAACAAGTTTGATAAACATAAATCAAAGATCAATTAAGCTAGAATCAAAGATCTACAAGCTAAGCTAATTATTTTTGGTTTTTTAGTTGATTTTATGACAGATTATGAAACACTAAGATCTATAATTATATAGCTAAAAACAGATTAAAAGACATAACTAATAAGCACAATAAGACAATATAAAGTAATTGACAGTTCATGATAATGGGCTCAAAGGGTTATCGCTACTTAGGCAAACACGTAATCATGGTAAAATGTACACTTACGTCCAATTTGTAAAAACAAGCATGTTTCTCACCCCAAAAGTTGTAAATGTCATATGATATAGTTAAAACATGGGCTATGACTCTATTGAGTATTGATAATGTAGAAGCAAAGTAGTGGCCGAACAACGATGCACAAAGACATTTATCCGCAACTTTTTGAATAATAATAATGCATATTCACTATAAGGAACTATTAACCTAATATAAATACTTGCAAATTCTTATCCCTAGTGTGTGCTTGAATATACTTGAATTAATGATATTGGAAAATGATTTTCTCATTTTAAAATAGTCAACGTTATCGGGTCAACATGGTCAAACCGTAAGTACATACTTTATGACTTTGGACATTTAAGAAACCAGGTCGTCTATACTTTAAAATATTATTTTAGGTCGGTCCTTGGTGTGGTCTCTAAGTACGTTAATTAATTCGATGAAAACGTTGACGTTTACTTTTTGAGTTAAACTTATAATTTACTAAGTTTTTAACATGAGTCGTCTTAGAGTTTTATGACTAGTTTACGGGTTCGTTAATTGACGATATGGGAAACTAAAAACATATTTGAAATCTCAGATGTGTTGTCTACAATATTCGTTAAGTAAGCTTCATCTCAAAATGTCGTTTAGGTTGTTAAAAATGGGACTAAACACGCGTGGGTTGCAAGGCAGTTTTTAGACTTAGAAAATAAATGGGCCATTTTAGTTCATGGGGTTTACATGGTCAGACTTTTAAAGCAATTTTCCGATTCGTTACTTAACGTTAGGGCAAAGTAAAAACACTTTTGAAAACTAGGCCAGGTCTACTATGATTCACCTTTTATAAGTTTTGGGGGCAGAGGTCGATATCGTGTTCAAAAATGAGGCTAAAGTAGGGGGTGTCGAACTTTATGTCGACAATATTAACTGCGTGACAGTAGTACTAACTTTGGGCCATGATTACGAGTTCGTTTCTTAACCATTTTTAGTGATTCGAGGTTGCTAAATGTAACATACCATGTCGACTATAAAATGCCACCCTAAGCATGGACTTACCTCTTAGTTTAGTTGGGTCGTTTTGAGTCCTAAAGTCGACCTACCAGGTTGTTATATTTATTAACAATGTAACAAAATAACTATACGCGATTTCCTTTTCTCTAAGCCACGCATCTAAACTATCTATGGGATGAGTTCTACACTCAACACCCTATTATAACTATGGCCCCTAACTTGTTAGTCGTTTCACAAGTTTCATAAAGATTTCTAATGTTATTCGAGTGGCATATCAGGAAGTAACCAACTGTTTTGTTTTTAGAGGATTTCAGCACACACTAGACATGCGAAATCTAATATTGTATGGAAGATAATTAACAAGAAAGGATAGCTCACACTACTCCTAGATGAATGCGTGAAAACAAAAAGATTTGAGGAGGAATTGGTTCTTGTTTACACCCAACTGAAACCCTTGCTTTAAAAACCAAAGGAAACCCTAATTTCGCGTTTAAAAACTCTTCGTAACACAACCCACTTCCAAAGTTAAACCCCTCTTGACCAGCTTGTTAACTCCAACAATCAACCCTTTCTGCTTTGTTATATTTCGTCTCGACCCAAAAAAAAGATAACAAGGGACGAATTTGGTACTAGGGTTTTTAGGGTTTAATGGAGAAGACGAAAGGTGAAGATGGTGTGTGTGTAGGCTGAACTAAATGGACAATGGGAAAGAACACATGAAGAATTTTGATTTGAGTTGCTGTGTGAATTTGTGAATATCTCAACCTTGTCCTATGTTCTTTATAGACACAAAGAATTACATGTATAGTGCCCCCTTTTTGGACGTCACGTTAGAATGTTAAGCCATACATGGTAAGGAATTTCTTGAATTCAACATAGTCCCAACACAGTGTTTTAAAGTGACTTACTGTTAGAAAGTGGAAAGGAAAAGAGGGGTAGGAGACTAGGGTTATCACGAGATATGTGGTTTTGGAGAATAAGAGTGAGGGGCTTTTTATATGTTGGATAAAAAAGGGGTTAAGCTTTAGGACATGGATTTTCTGGTGTATCTTCTAAGTTTTGAAAAAAAAATAACGTGTATGGTTTAACAATTATTTTGTCGATTATGCTATAAGTTAGGGAATTTATTTTTCTTAAGGATTTTATACTCTCTAATTTATATAAGCTACATGTTGGTGATGTTTGTTTTGAGCCCTTTTACTTTGATCAAATAAGTGACATTTTCCAACTTCCCTTGTCGCGTATGTAATTAGTGTATGGAGTTGAATGGACATTATGTACAGCCTTGATGAGTGTTTTGTTGTTTTTCTAGCAAACATTAAAATTTTATTAGCTCTACGCGATTAAACTAAGCTAGTTAAAATGGTAACTATGCGGTTTAGATAAAGTTCTAGAGTTAAATAGTTAAAGAAATTTAAACTGACGAAAGTACTGATTCATAATATGACCTGGAAAAACAGGGTGTTATCGTCTCCCCCGGTTTTGTGAGCTTGTCCTTAAGGCTTAAGGACGTTATAGTGGATGCAGACGCTCGGATTTGTGAAGAGTGATGGGTATTTCTTTTTGATGAATCTTCACTGTTCCCATAGTGAACTAGGGACCTCTCCTAGAGGTTCAAGCGAAACCTTAACGAGTGGTATTACGGTTTCTTCGCTCTTTATCGTTTGATCGCCTGATTCCTTAATTTTTCAATCGAGCTCTTCCATTTAAATTAGAGTTTATCATCATATGTAGTCCTTCCAACTGAATAGCTAATGGTTCGTCAGTAATAATTTTCTTTCACGTTGGATACATGAAATGTAATGTGAACCTACTCAATATCTTGAGGGAGTTCAAGCTTGTATGCAACGGATCCAATCTTTTCCAATACCTTGAAAGGTCCAACATATCGTGGGTAAAATGCCCCGGTTGCCAAAAACGTACGACCCCTGCCTAGGTTGACCATTTGCATAACTCTATCCCCAACTTGTAATTCCATCGGCTTACGCTTTAAGTCGGCATAACTCTTTTGTCGGTCACGAGCGGCTTGAATCCTTTGCTTGATCTGGATGATTTTCTCGGTCATTTCTTGAATTAAATCTGGACTGGTGAGTTAAGCTTCTCTGACTTCGGCCCAACAAAAAGGTGAACGACACTTCCGGCCGTACAATGCCTCAAATGGTGTTTCCTTGATGCTAGCATGATAACTGTTGTTGTATGAAAACTCGGACAATGACAAATGCTTATCCAACATTTCCAAAGTCGATCACGCAAGCACGTAGCATATCCTCGAGAGTTTGGATGGTTCTCTCGGTTCTGATCAATTTAGTTTCTAGATGTACGCTGATAGTACTCATGTTATATTTATATCCAAAAACTAGTACCCAACGCCTTTGAAGTGTTTCTAAAATGTGATGCGAACTTGGGTCACGATCTCAGCTGATTGAAACAGGTTAATTCCATGCCTCGCATCCTACCTCCTTTTATGTAGACCTTGTTAGTTCTTCCATAGAGTCGGTTTCTCTCATTGGCGTAAATATTGCAGATTTAGTGAGTCGATCAATAATTACCCATATTGGTATCATGACCTTGCGGTGACTTAGAAGTTTGGTGACAAAATCAATGGTGTTATTGTCCCCACTTCCATTAGTATCTTGGGTGGTACCAACAATCGAGGGTCTTTGGGTTCAGCTTTTAACTTGGCACACGTCAGATATTTACTAACATAGGTGGCGATGTCGGCCGTCATATTGGGCCACCAATATAGCTTTTTCATGTCTTGCATACTCTTTTGTGCGAACCTGGTATGGACAGAGTATTTGATTGGTTGAGACTCGTACTCTGATCATAGTCTTAAATCTCCATAACATGGGCAACCAATCTCCATTTAGCAAAGGGTTTCGGCGCACGGGGGTTCAACCTCTCTTTGGCAGAGCTTTCTGTTCATACCTCCTCGTCTTCGTTCTTGGATTTTCTGGTTTTGTGCTCGGTCTATAGCATTTAAGATTCTGTTGGGAAGATCTAAGCAATAGTATAAAGACTAGCTCACACTCGTTCTATGGATTGACATTCGATCTTTCCTGTCTCAAAGCATCTTGCCACAACAGTTGCTTTCCCCTGGGTGAATACGATTCTCCACAAATCGTTAGGGTTTCACTGAGCAACTCTAAACCATCGAAGTTGCCTCAATTCAACTCCTTTTGGTCAAGTATGTGTTGTTATGATCCGTAAACACCGTACATTTGGTTCCATACACGTAGTGTCTCCAAATTTTTAAAGCAAACACCCTCTGCATAAGTTCCCCAAATCATGAATAGTTATAATTTTTTTTCATGGATCTTCAATGTCGTGAAGCATATAACAATCACTTTAGTGTTGCATCAATACCGCACCCAATCCTTTATGTGACGCATCGCAATAAACAATGAAGTTCTCAGCTCCTTGAGGGAGAGCTAAGATAGGTGCGCTACACAACTTAGTTTTCAACGTCTGAAAAGCTGCTTCTTGCTTGTCACCCCATTCGAAGGCGACTTTCTTCTGGGTAAGCTTGGTCATTGGCTTAACAATCTTTGAGAACCCTTATATGAATCTCCGATAATATTCGGCAGACTAAAATTGACGAATCTCATTGGTTGTTTTAGGGAGACAACCAATCTTTAATAGATTCGATTTGGCAGGATCCACGTGAATGCCTTGACAATCAATCACGTGCGAGAAATTGTACTTAGGAATCCAAATTCATATTTTGAAAACTTAGCATATAACTCCTCCTTCTTAAGCAGTTCTAGAATTGCCTTAAGGTGTTCTTCATGTTCCTCCTTGTCCTTTGAATAAATGAGTATATCGTCGATAAAGACAATTACAAACTTATCCAAGTATGGTTTGCACACTCGGTTCATGAGTTCCATGAATACCGCAACGGTGCATTTGTCAAACCAAATGGCATCATTAGAATTCTTTAATGCCCATACGAGTCCTAAATTGCCGTCTTCGAGAATATCCTCTTTCTCGACTTAAGTGATTATAACATGACCGTAAGTCTATCTTCCAGTAAACACTGGATCCTTGTAGTTAATCAAACAAATCATCAATCCTTGGGAGAGGATAATGATTCTTCATCGTCAGTTTATTCAATTCCCGGTAGTCGATGTACATCCGGAATGATCCGTCCTTCTTTTTGACAAACAAGACCGGAGCTCCCCAAGGTGAGGAATTGGGTCTTATAAAGCCCTTGTCGGACAGTGTAAAACCATGATCTAGCCATCTAGGATATAATAACAATGATTAACAAACACGCAGCGGAATAATTAAGAACACAATCATTGTTATGAACAAGGTTTTCTTATTCATAAAGACTAATGAATAAACTAATAAGCACATAGTGATTCATGAATCATAATGGCTACTAAAAACTATTACTCGACACACACTTTTGCTTTTTGACTCTCATTGAGAACGTCTGTGTTTTTTTAGATGCTAAACTATTCACTACCTCTCTGTATATATGGAGGGGCTAGGGGTTTAATAAATACTGCATACTATGAAAGCTAACATAATAATTATCTTTATGTTTGTTGATTCTTTTATTCTTCAATGTTTGCATATATGTTTTGTAATCATCAAATTATTTATTCCCAATAATCTTCCTATGTGAGATTAACAAAACAATTTCATGTAGACACAACCTTCAAAGCTTCCGCTTTGAATAAGATCTTAATATAGATGCAATCATTGGAAATTCTTCCTTTTTGTAATCATCCAATAAGGGGGTCTTATGGTAGATAAAGCACTAATATGCACTTCCCTTAAGTGATAACCCATCTTTTGAATCACGAATTTGTGGCTCCATAGTAGTAATTATTGATGAAGAAAAAATGGAGTATTACCCATTGTTGAAGATGTAGGAACTCTCCCAAGGTGTGTTTATGTCTTTGCACTATTATTGAAGTTGAACTTATACATAAATTGCTGGTAAATCATTTGGATAATTATAAGTTTAGACCGCAACCTCTTGGACTAAAATCCTCATCTTCTATGAGACACATACTAAAGGTGATAGCAAATGTACGTATGTACGCTCCATAAGATTGATCGTACACGTTTGCTAGATTGTCAAGTCTTCAGTCAACAACATTTAAGACACAAAAAGTTACCTCAAAATTGTTGTCAGCCATTTGAAGATATAATTATGGACACGCACCCTTGAATAATCAACTACAACCAACACACAAAGTAATAACCAATCTTCATCAAAATAATCACTGTTCAAGACCCAATGCGGTCGTGTTGGCTTCCAAATCGTTATAATTAATGAGAAAACATCTAAGTGCAACAAACATCGTCTTCTTCATGTGCTGCTGCCTCAACCGGCGATCTGCGTGTATTCCTTATTTGTTACCGTGCCCCTCATCCGGCGATCTACGAACAAAAAGGGTACCCTTGTCACATAATTGATTAAAAGGTCATCGCATCAAATGTCTTTCATAATACTTTCCACAACAAGCCATCATCACTCAAGATCCAAATCCATCCAATAAATCAAAAGAGTTGTGGTTTTTCACTTGTGTCATCTGATTATCGGCCAAACGCTAGCAGTTAATTAAACTAGCTATATCAGGACAACAACTTGCAGACTTAACAAAGCTAGCAGAATTATACAACCAACAAATCAGCAAACACTTTTTCTGTTCCCTAAGTTGTTGCTAACATCTGTTAGTGACAAAAAATCTATCACTAATTCGTCACCAATCTGTCACTAATATAAGTTCTCCTTCCTCCTATGCCGTTTAGTGACACAAGATTTTTATGTCACTGTACTGCGTTGATCTGTTTACTAACTCCCACCAGAATTTATCTTGTACCACAGTCTTAACGAATATGAAGCCAGACATTAATTTGTACGACCAGAATTAATCTGTACGGCAGAGAATTTACATTAAAGCGACCGTATTAACCAAGTAAACAACATTGGAACCATTAAATAATGAACTTCCATTGGCAGCATAAACATATAAATGACAGCACTAACTTACATCATAGACGCGAATCATAACCTTCCTTTAGTATCAGCAGGTCGACCATCAATGAGTGTAGTCATATCATCCGCTTTATTACATGCATCAGTCCATTTCCATATTCTTTCTAACCCCACGACTACCATTAGTGCATACCACATTCTCACACAATTACGGCTCACCAAGAAAACCTTATAAGAGTTGGAAAGAATTCATACCAAGCCAAGCAACCAGAACCCGTTTGAACAACACAATCTTGAACAATCCATACTTCCAGCGAAAAGCCTTTAGTATTTCTCCAAGATTGCGTATCACCAGAAACTTCGTTCTTCCAAACATGATCATCATCAAATCCTTTGCTGCAGCCAAATTCATCATAGCATAACTTTTTATCAAAAGCTTAACTTGACGATCGCTCCGGTCAGATTGTAGATATATGAGTGTAGAACCTTCAGTTTAAATTCGTGACGATTCAACGGTTAAAGAATAAGTTATGACCGTATGTTACCATGGCTGCCAGAAAGTGTTATCGAACATAAATAACCCTAAAAGGTATTTTTAGATTCATCTTCGGTCATGTCCATTAAAAACGTGAATCTAGAGATACAAGAGCCACCCGCTCTATACCAATTGTAAAACCACGATATAGCCATCTAGGATTTGAATAACAATGATTAACAAAACGCAGCGGATATTAAGAGAAACAATCATTGTTATGAACAAGGTTTTCTTATTCATAAGACTACTAATAAACTAATAAGCACATAGATGATTCATGACTCATCTATGGCTAACTACAACTATTACACGACACACACTTTGCTATTAGACTCTCATTGAGAAGTCTGTGTTTTTTCTAGATGTTTCAAAACATTTCACCCTACCTCTTTTATATTTACTTGAGGGGCAAGGGTTTACATAAAAACCTAGTGCTTACTCCCCCCCATTACCCCCCCATGAAGCTAACTTAATATTTATCTTTAAGTCCTTGTTGTTTCTTTTATCTTCAATGTTGCATATAATGTTTTGTAATCCTTAAAATTATAATTCCCAACAATCTTCCCCTATTTGAGATTACAAAACAATCTTCATGTATTCGAAAACAACCGTCAAAGCTTCTCCTTTGAATTAAGATCTTAATAAGTTGCCAAATATGAAACTTCTTCCCTTTGTGTAATCAATCAATAAGGGTCTTCGTTGTAGATAAGCAACTAATAAGGCTCTTCCCCTTATGTGATAACATCTCTTTGAATAACGAACTTTGTAGGCTCCAAGTAGTAAATTATGTGAAGAAAAAAGAGTATTTACCCATATGTTGAGAAGTCGAACTCCCAAGTTGTTATTATGTTTGAACTATCACTTGAGTTGAACTTATACAAATGCTGGTATTCATTTGATAATTATAAGTAGACGCAACCTTTGGACTAAAATCCTCATCTTCTATGAGACACATACTAAGTGATAGCAAATGTACGTAGTAAGCACCATAAGATAGATCGTACACGTTTGCTAGATTCGTCAAGTCTTCGTCAACACCATTTAAGCACAAACAAGTTACCTCAAAATGTTGTCAGCCATTTGAGATATAATAAGACACGCACTTGTGAAAATCAACTACAACAACACATAAGTAATAACCAATCTTCATCAAAAATAATCACTGTTCAAGACCCAAATGCGTCCGTGTTGGCTTCAATTAGCTTATATTAATGAGAAACATCTAATAATTAAGTGCAAACACATTATTTATCTCATGTGACTGTTGCTCATCCGGCGATTGCTTGTATTCCTTATTTATACGTGCCTCATCGGAGATTCTTCCACGAACATAAGGGTATCCTTGGTACATAGTTGATTAAAGGTCATGCATCTAATGTCTTTCATAATTACCTTTCCACAGCAGCCATCATCACTCAAGATCCAAATCCATTCTCAATAAATCAAAAAGTGGTGTCATCGATATTCGGCCATGCTAGCCAGTATAAAATAGCTATACGGACACAACACTATCTGGACTTAACCATAAGTCTAGCTAGTATTAACAAGACCCAAACCAACTCAGCAACACTGTTTTCTGTTCCAAAGTGTTGCTAACATTTGTTAGTGACATATAATTTGTCACGAATTGGTCACAATCGGTCTAATATAAGTTCTCCTTTCCTCCATTGCCGTTTAGTGACACAAGATCTGTCACTGTATGTCGTTGATCTGTTCTAACTCCCACCAGAATTAATCTTGATAACCAACTAGTATTAACGGACATTGATGCCAGGATTATTGGATACGACCAGGAACCTTAATATTAGGCAAGCAGTATAAAATAAGCGACCAGTATTAACCAAGTAAACAACATGGCACCATTAATGAACTTCTGTGGCAGCATAAACATATTAATGACAGCACTAATTAATCTAGACGCGGAATCATAACATCCTTAGTATCTAGCGGTTCGACATAACCAATGAGTTGTCATATCTCGCTTTATTACATGATCAGTCCATTTCATATCTTTCTTACCCACGACTACCATTAGGGCATTACCACATTCTCACACAATTACGGCTACAAGGAAAAACCTTATAAGAGTTGGAAAGAATTTCTACCAAGCCAAGCAACCCAGAACCCGTTGAACAAACACAATCTTGAACAATCCATACTTCCAGCGAAACCCTATTAATTCTCCAAGTAATGCGTATCACAGAAACTTCGTTCTTCCAAACTTGTTCATCATCAAATCTTTGCTGCAGCCAAAATTCAAATAGCATATTTTTATCAAAAGTTAACTTGACGATCGCTTTACCGGTCAGATGGTAGATTTCTGAGTCGTAGAACCTCCTCGTTAAGTAATTTCGTGACGACTCCAACGTGTTAACGAATAAGGTTTTGACGTTTTACATGGCTGCAGAAGTGTACGAACATAAATACCCTAAACGGATTTTTAGATTCATCTTTTAGTTCTCGACCATAAAACTTGAGTCTTAGATATCAAGAGCACCGCTTTATACAATTGTAAAACCACGATCTAAGCCTTAGGATATAATAAACAATGATTAAAAACACGCAGCTGACTAATTAATGAACACAATCATTGTTTGAACAAGGTCTCTTATATTCTCTAAGATACTATTAATAAAACTAATAAGCACATAGATGATTCATGACTCATCTATGGCTAACTACAACTATTACACGGACAACACTCTTTGCTATTAGATCTCTCATTGAGACAGTCTGTGTTTTCTAGATGCTAAAAACTATTCACTCTACTC
Organism: Tanacetum coccineum; assembly: GCA_026074375.1. Classification (NCBI taxonomy): domain Eukaryota; kingdom Viridiplantae; phylum Streptophyta; class Magnoliopsida; order Asterales; family Asteraceae; genus Tanacetum; species Tanacetum coccineum. Next base: position 38,030 of record BQNB010010377.1, on the reverse strand, counting down.
TTTTTATATATAGAGGGGCTAGGGTTTTTACATAAAACCTAGCTTATATGAAAGCTAATCTTAAATATTTAATCTTTAAGTTCCTTGTTGTTCTTTTATCTTCAATGTTGCATATAATGTTTTGTAATCATCAAATTATAATTCCCAACAATCTTCCCCTATTTGAGATTACAAAACAATCTTCATGTATGAAACAACCTTCAAAGCTTCCCTTTGAATTAAGATCTTAATAAGTTGCAAATCATGAAACTTCTTCCCCTTTTTGTAATCATCCAATAAGGGTCTTCGTGTAGATACGCAACTAATAAGCACTTCCCCTTAAGTGATAACCATCTCTTTGAATCACGAACTTAGTAGGCTCCAAGTAGTAATTATTGATGAAGAAAAATGAGTATTACCCATACGTGAGCATGTAGAATTCAAGCTTGGGTTTATGTTTGCAAATCTACTTGGACTTTGAACTTATACAAATGCTTGGTAATCATTAGATAATTATAAGTAGACCGCAACCTCTTGACTAAAATCCTCATCTTCTATGAGACACATACTAAGTGATAGCAAATGTACGTAGTAAGCACCATAAGATAGATCGTACACGTTTGCTAGATTCGTCAAGTCTTCGTCAACACCATTTAAGCACAAACAAGTTACCTCAAAATGTTGTCAGCCATTTGAGATATAATAAGACACGCACCTGTGAAAATCAACTACAACAACACACAAGTAATAACCAATCTTCATCAAAAATAATCACTATTCAAGACCCCAAAATCGGCGGTCCGTGTTGGCTTCAAATAGTTATAATTAATGAGAAACATCTAGAGCAAACAACATTATCTTTTCATGTGACTGTTGCTCATCGGCGATCTGCTGGTATTCCTTATTTATTACCGTTGCTATCAGGCGATCTTCACGAACTAAAAGGGTATCCTTGTCACATACGGTGATAAAAGGTCATCGCATCTCAAATGTCTTTCATAAATACTTATCACAGAAGCCATAGCACTCAAGATCCAAATCCATCCAATAAATCAAAAAGTGTGTGTCATCCGATATCGGCCAACGCTAGCAGTACAAACTAGCTATATCGGACACAACTAGCAGACTTAACCATAAGCCTAGCAGAATTATACAACCAAACTAATCTGCAACCACTTTTTTTCTGTCCCAAAGCTGTGATAACATTTGTTAGTGACAATTAATTCTGTCACTAAATGGTCACCTATCTGTCCACTAATTATAAGTTCTCCTTCCTCCCCCATGCGTTCAGTGACACAAGATTGTCACTGTTATGGTCGTTGATCTGTTACTAAATCCACAGAATTAATCTTGTCAACACCAGTAATAACGGGACATATGAAGCCAGAATTATTTTTGATTACGAACAGACTTAATCTTAGGCAAGTAGAAGATATTAACATAAGCGGACCAGTTTTAACAAGCTAAACACCATGGCACAATTAATGGAACTTTCTGTGGCAGCATAATCATATAAATGACAGCTCTACTTACATCATAGACGCCGAATCATAACCTTCCTTTGTATCAGCAGGACGACCATCAATGGAGTGTAGTCAAAATCATTCCGCCTTTATTACATGCATCAGGTCCATTTCCATATTCTTTCTAACCCCACGACTACCATTAGTGCATACCACATTCTCACACAATTACGGCTCACCAAGAAAACTTTATAAGAGTTTTGGTTGAAAGCATTATACAGCCACAGAACCAGAACCCGTTTGAACAAACAATCTTAAACAATCCTACTTTCAAAGCGAAACCTTATTAAATTCTCCACGAATGAGTATCACCAGAAACTTCGTCTTCCAAACATTGATCATCCATCAAATCCTTTGTGCAGCCAAATCATATCGCATAACTTTTTTCAAAGTTATCTTGACGATCGCTCCGGTCAGATTGTAGATATATGAGTGTAGAACCTTCAGTTTTATATTGTTGACGATTCCATCGGTTAACGAATAAGTTATACCGTTTTTACATGGCTGGCCCAGAAAGTGACGAACCTAAAAAACCCTAAACGGATTTTTTAGATTCATCTTGTTCATCGACCCTAACCTTGATCCTAGATATCAAGAGCCACCCGCTTTGATACCAATTGTATATCCACGTTCTATCCCATCTAGGATATAATAACAATGTTTAACAAACACGCAGCGGAATAATTACTGAAACAATCATTGTTATGAACAAGGTCTCTTATTCATAAAGACTACTAATAAAACTATAAGCAACATAGATGATTCATGACTCATATTATGTGTTAACTACAAACTATTCACGTCCCAACACTTGCTATTAGGACTTCATTGAGAAGTCTGGTTTTTTAGGATGCTAAAACTATTCACCATACCTTCTTTTATACTAGAGGGGCTTCGGGTTTACATAAAACCTAGCTTACTATGAAAGCTAACTTAATATTTATCTTTAAGTCCTTGTTGTTTCTTTTATCTTCAATGTTGCATATAATGTTTTGTAATCATCAAATTATAATTCCCAACAGACAGTTCTTGCAGTTGCTCTGACAATTCTTTCATTTCGGAAGGAGCCAATCGATACGGTGCTCGTGCTACACGTGCAGGACCAGGCATCAAATCAATTTGGAATTCCACTTGTCGAGTCGGTGGAAGACCCGGCAATTCTTCAGGAAATACTATAGGAAAATCTCGAACGATTGGTACCTCCTCAGTGGATTCTCTCTCCCACCGCATCCCTGTCTTCAGTTCCTTTGCTGTAATATTGGATAAAAAGACATGGTGTCCTCTAAACAAGTATTTATAAGTTTTAGTGCATGAAATGATGTTCAGACGAGTCCCATTTCCCTGATTGCTCCTGTCACCATGGACAATTAAGGTTTCATTTCCCTAGGGAATACAAACGATCCTCTCGGCATAATCAACCGCGTGGTACTTTAACAACCAATCCATGCAGATTATGGCGTCGAAGCTACCAAGTTCTACGGGCATTAAGTTGATGTTGAATGGATGGCTTAAGAAGTTTAACGTACAACCCCGAATGATAGTGTTTATCCTATTATTTTCCGTTCGGTAGTTCAAACTCGTAATAATGGTTTGTGGTAGTGGGTGTGATTATCAATCAAAGACTAATTGTTATGATACATAACTCTATCGCACCAGTATCAAATAGAATAGAAGCATAGCGGTCGTTTAGAAGGAACGTACCCGTAACAACGTTAAGAGTCCGGATTGTTCCCGTATTGTCCACCACATAAACCTTGGATGGTGCATTGTCGTTCCCACGTTGATTACCACGGTTTCCATTCTTCAATTTAGGGCAATCCCTCTTGAATGGTGCACATGAAACACCACACTCATAGCAAGTAACAGCATTTTAAGTTGCTGGTGTTTCCCACGATTGTTATTATTATTGTTTGGACCGGAACTCCTGCAGTCACGAGCCAAATGGCCGATCCTTTTACATTTGTTACACCTGGGAGCACATGGCCCTTTGTGGTGGTAGTTGCACTTTGTACACAAGGGTAATGATCCAGTGTATGCCTCTCTCCCAGTACCTAGAGTGTGTAGCTCGCCAGTGTTTTGTCTCTTGTTTTGTTGTTGGTACCCCTGATTGTCCAGCATTATATCTATCTTCTCTTTGCTCAGGCTTGCTTCAGAAATAGTGATGAGTTTTTGGTCCATCTGATCATTGGCAAACTCGATTACCTCTTCCATTGTCTGGGGTCGATATGACATCACATTTCCCCGGATCATATCAGGAAGTCCACTAACATACTTCTCAACCTCATCTGATCCTCGGGAAACATACGTCCACACATCAATGCAAGCTCTTGGAATCGCAGGGTGTAGCTCGGGATATCAGTACCTTTTACCTTTAGGTTCCAGAGTATCAATCTCCAACTTCTTAATCTCACCCCTGGCAATATCAGTATTTGACCGTCATCATCTTCTTCAATGCCTTCCAGTCCATGGCATAAGCAACATCTTGTGTAACAGCCTTCATGTGGGAGTTCCACCATGTAAGGGCATTCCCAGTGAAAGTGCAAGTTGCGAACTTAACTTGGTTCTCTGGAGCATAGTTGCTTATGTGGAACACTGATTCCATCTTTTCAAACCATTGGGATAACACAACTACCCCTTCAGTACCCTTGAAGTTAAGTGGATGACACGTTTTATGAAAATTCCTTGGGGACACGCACGCGAGTGCGCGTAGGTTTTTCAGTCCTGATCTTTGATTTTGGCTACCTCGCCATTACATCCGATGTTCCTTAGTTGTTCTTGATTGCGATGAGCTTCAGCGACTCGTGTTTCGGATTAGCTGATTGATGGCTATGCAGCATCCTTTGGTGCATCAGGTAAGTTTTTTTTTTTTTTTTTCAGTTTTTCGTGCTAGCATTTCTAGCAGGATTGTAGGCGGTTCTAGCAGATGGGGCCCTTCTAGCAACTGGAGCTCTTCTGGCAACTGGAGCTCTTCTAGGAGGCATGATTCTTCAAAATCACAGAGTAATAATTTAAAATTTGTTCCATTCCAAAAGTCGTGTTTCAAAAGTGAAATGTTGTGAAATAATGTGTTGAGGTTGAGTATGAGTTTTAGACCATTGTGTTATTCGTAATGTTTTGAGAATTGTTCTAGTATTTATATAAATAACCCTTATATAAATAATTGTAGAGTATGCGTAAGGGAATGTAAGCATATATATGTGTATATATTTAAGACCCTTATAGTAATATACATAGTATAATATGAACACGTATATGAATCATGTAAGCATCTAGTATAACCAACTAATGCAACTCGATAGTGTATGTCATGTATGCATCTAGTACAATTACTAATGCAAACAACTAGTATATGTATGTCCCGTGAAAACCTTTTGTATGATGCAATGTTTGAAAATGGTTATAGTCCAAGTAAAAACATTTGACCTGGTTCTTATAACTTGGCTGATACCACTTCTTGTGGACACCCCCAAATTGGGTCGCAGCGGAATAATGTGTATCCGGGAGCGTTACATTACAGATCAATAGCACAAGATATGAGAACGGCCTCAAAAAGAGTCATTTAAAATACAATACATTGGATTTATTAAAATTGTTTGGTACAAAGCACGCAGGCTTAAATAGTTCAACATTTGAAATAAAGATTCTAGATCATAACAATGTCATGAAATTAATGAACTCCAAATTTTATGCATGACACCAAAGGGCTATCCCAATGTATCTTGGCACCTCGGGCTCATTGACTTTGAGAAAAACAAGCTTAAATCGTCAACATAACGTTGGTGAATTTAATGGTTTATGAAAATGAAATGTATCACGACCGTTAAGAGTTCAATTGTATGTAATTGCAAATATGAAACTCACAAATGTAATTTCGTTTTCCCTAAGTCATGACTCCGACGCTCGCATGTTATGAATGCATATTAATTTTGCACATTGCCCGTGTTCGATGTGTTTTTAAACCCGCAACATCCGAATCTGAATGTTATACATCCGTTGGTGACTCTGTAAATCCCAGTGAGAGCTACCTCACCCGGATGGGGTAGTCAACCCATAGATCTATTTATAACATTCGCGTCACACAAAGTAATTGACAGTTCTTGAAAAATGGCTCAAAGTTTATCGTACTTAGGCAATTACGTAAATCATGAAAAAATGTACACTTACGGTCTAATTTGTAAAAACAAAGCGTTGTTTCACCCAATAAGTTGTTAAATCATGATATAGTAAACATGGGGCTTGAATCTCATTGAGTATTGATATGTAGAAGCAAAGGGTAGTGGCACGAAAAAGATGCAAAAGACTTTATCCGCAACCTATGAATAAATAATGCATATTCACTAAACGGAACAATAATAATATAAATACTTGCAAATTCTTGTCCCTAGTGTATGCTTGAATATACTTGAATGAATGATATTGGAAAATGATTTTCTCATTTTAAAATAGTCAACTTTATCGGGTCAACGTGGTCAAACCGTAAGTACACACTTTATGACTTTGGACATTTAAGAAACTAGGTCGTCTATACTTTAAAATATTAGTTTAGGTCGGTCCTTGGTGTGGTCTCTAAGTACGTTAATTAATTCAATGAAAACGTTGACGTTTACTTTTTGAGTTAAACTTATATTTTACTAAGTTTTTAACATGAGTCGTCATAGAGTTTAATAACTAGTTTACGGGTTCGTTAATTGATGATATGGGAAACTAAAAACATATTTGAAATCTCAGATGGGTTGTCTACAATATTCGTTAAGTAAGCTTCGTCTCAAAACGTCGTTTAGGTTGTTAAAAATGGGGCTAAACCACGCGGGGTTGAGGCAGGTTTTTTTATACTTAGAAAATAATGGGTCATTTTTTCTTGTGTTTTTACATCGTAATAGTTTGATGTAGACTTTGAGCAATTTTTCTGATTCGCTTATTTAACGTTTTTAGGGCAAAGTAAAAAACCATTTTGAACACTAGGTCAGGTCTACTATGATTCACCTTTTATAAGTTTTGGGGGCAGAGGTCGATATCATGGTCAAAAATAAGGCTAAAGTAGGGGGTGTCGAACTTTCTGTTGACAGTATTAACTGCGTGACAGCAGTACTAACTTTGGGCCATGATTGCGAGTTCATTTTCTTAACCATTTTTAGTGATTCGAGTTGCTAAATGCAATGTACCATGTCGACTACAAAAATCCTCTAAGCACTGGACTTACCTCTTAGTTTAGTTGGGTCGTTTTGAGGCCTAAAGTCGACCTACCAGGTTATCATATTTATTGACAATGTAACAAAATAACTATACGCGATTTCCTTTTCTCTAAGCCAACGCATCTAAAACTATCTATGGGATGGTTTTACATCAACACCCTATTATAACTATGGGCCCCTATTGTTTTTGTCGTTTCACAGTTTCATAAAGATTTTATGTTATTCGAGTTGGATGTTTAGGAAGTAACAATGTTTTTGTTTTTAGAGGATTTCAAGCCGCACCAATACGACATTGCAGAATTGAATTATTGTATTGGAAGATAATTAACAAGAAAGGATAGCTCACACTACTCCTAGATGAATGCGTGAAAACAAAAAGATTTGAGGAGGAATTGGTTCTTGTTTACACCCAACTGAAACCCTTGCTTTAAAAACCAAAGGAAACCCTAATTTCGCGTTTAAAAACTCTTCGTAACACAACCCACTTCCAAAGTTAAACCCCTCTTGACCATCTTGTTAACTCCAACAATCACCCCTTTCTGCTTGTTTATTCGTCGACAAAAAAAGACTAACAAGGACTTAATTTTGGTACTAGGGTTTCTAGGGTTTTTAGGGTTTAATGGAGAAGACGAAAGGTAAAGATGGTGTGTGTGTAGGCTGAACTAAATGGACAATGGGAAAGAACGCATGAAGAATTTTGATTTGAGTTGCTGTGTGAATTTGTGAATATCTCAACCTTGTCCTATGTTCTTCTTATAGATACAAAGAATTACATGTATAGTGTCCCCCTTTTGGAGTCACGTTAGAATGTTAAGCCATACATGGCAAGGAATTTCTTGAATTCAACATAGTCCCAACACAGTGTTTTAAAGTGACTTACTATTAGAAAAGTGAAAAGGAAAAAGAGGGGTAGGAGCTAGGTATATCACGAGACTATGTGGGTTTTGGAGAAAAAGAGTGATGGGCTTTTATATGTTGGATAAAAGGGTTAAGTTAGGAATGGATTTTCTGGTGTATCTTCTAAGTTTTGAAAAAAAAATAACGTGTTATGGGTTTAAACAATTATTTTGCCGATTATGCTATAAGTTAGGGAATTTATTTTTCTTAAGGGATTTTCATACTCTCTAATTTATATAAGCTACATGTTGGTGATGTTTGTTTTGAGCCCTTTTACTTTGATCAAATAAGTGACATTTCCCAACTTCCCTTGTCGCGTATGTAAATTAAGTGATGAGTAGAATGGACTTATGTAAAGCCTTGATGAGTGTATTTGACGTTTTCTAGCAAACGTTAAAATATTATAGCTCAACGCGATATAAATGTTATTTAAATGGCTACTTGGGATTTAGATAAAGTCTAGAGTAAATAGTAAAAGAAAATTAAAATGACGAAAGTACGGAGTCGTAATATGACCTAAAAAACTCGGGTGTTATAAGGGGAAGTGAAGGATTTCATAGATGAGAGGATTTTTCCAAATTCTACTCTATTAAGTATGCTCGTACTGATAATCAACCATCTATGTTTCACTATCCATTCAGTTTGGCAAAATGCCTTCTGCAAGCAATCTGAGAATGGAAGAGATGGAAATATCTTTCTAAACCTTGATGGGAGGTTAAGATTGTTACTGATAGCATCATTATAAGGAGGCATCTTAAGATAGAGATTCTGATGGTAATTAGTATCTTTGCCTAATATGAAAATTTTTTGAGCAACTTGCTCTTTATCGGGAGTGTGGTCCAATTCGACAATTAACTTTTCAAAAGGGACACTTTTCCCCTCAATGGAGGTTTTTGATTCATACCATCCTTCATTGTTTGAGTGCTAAGAAAACTGCTTGGGATCAATTTAGTAGCAACATAGCCACTGCTATCATTTGCTTGGCCACAAACAGAACCTTTAATTTTTCAAAATTGATTTTGTTGGCAGGTTTGAAAAACATAGATAACAGTCTAATTTTTAATGTATCCCAAGATTTATACAAATCTTTATTGAAACAATCACAAAAGACAGCTTTCTACCTCACAAAAGAACTTATATTGCTCCTACCGTTAGTCAAAAACTTTTTGGCAATATGAGAAGGATTTCTAAGTGTTATAATGGGGTGTACATTTCATTGTTTCCAACAATGCTTGTTCAGGGCCTAATTTTTTAGGGTGAAGGATCAAAAATCCTAGTTGAGTCCCATCACACACCCATCAGTACTCCATCCACCTTGACAGATTCACGAAAACTATGATCCGATTATCTAGGTGAGTCAAACCACATGATAGCCATTTTAGTGAGAGAGAGTAGAGAGAAAAAGTTAAATGTAAAATAAGATGTATAAAAATGGAAGCTAATATGACTCAACCCCTCTATGGAAGCCATAGAGGGGTATTTATACCACCACACTTTACATAAGAATCCTATGTTGACTATACTAGTCCCTATGTGTGGTGATATGGTAAACAATGGTAATTCTGTAAATGTCGTCACGTAAAGTGAATTCCTAACAATCTTCCCCCATGGGACGATATACAGAATTACTTAGAATAATTTCCTAATAAGTACATAATGATTAAGAGCAAGAACTTCCATGAAGCTTCCAATACTGATGACGTCTTCTGTGGTGTTTGGCTTCAAGTCTGCACTCCATCATGAATCATCTTTGTAGTACCTTGTAGGATAAATACTATAATAGGTACGAACTAAGTAACTCATACACTTCTGGTTAAGGAGAAGCTTCTGAATTAGCTTCCCCCTAATTCGTGCCACATAATCTTTATTTAGAAGCTTTCAAAGCTTCCCCCTAAACAAGTAATGAATCAGCTTCCCCCTAATTCATGCAGCATATTCTTAATTTAGAAGCTTTCAAAGCTTCCCCCCAAACTAGTAATCATCTCTTGAGCAGTTTCAAAGATTTCTTACAGGCTTAGAATAATTAAGTGCACATCGGAATTGAAAGGATACCACATCAAATATTACTGCTCCTTTAAGAATAAGTTTAGTGATTGATCGTTTGGGGTAAGCATTATCTGGATCAACAACGTATCTTCTCACGCTTGAATAATTCTTCTCACTACGTTTCCCCCTTGGAGATTTAAATAATGCATACTAAAGTTCTCAAGATATCGCTGCCCCCATGTGTCTGAAGAAATGCACCCAAAAGCTACAAGTTAAAGCGCTGATATTCTCTGCGGTTATGACATTTGTCTTCCCGGCATGACCTAACTTAAAAAAATTCAAGAAAGATGCCATATGTCAAGCTTTCAAGGAAAAGACTCAAAGACTCAAGGGTGAATCTACTCCTTCCCCCTTGCTGGTTTTGACACGTCGGAATCAGCAACACCTTGGACACACATTTACTTGAGTACTTGTGTGAAGAATAAATTAGCTCAGATCTAATTCGTGCGTGAGCATCAATTGCTGATTCAAATTCTACTATAAAACTCTCTCTGGCTTCTTTTTACCCCAATGTTTTATAGGCTATTTGAAGTGACCACTGATGAAGTAAAACCCAATAAACCCTAACTTGAGACAAAAGTAGAATTTCCGCGTTCTTTTTGTGCTGAGCTTGCGCTAATTGTTGGTAGAATGGTGTAGGAGATTGTGCTCCAAGCGGTAATTTCCTAAGTACTCAATACCCCTCCCAAAGTATGAGACAATCATCACCTCTTGCGATTATCCACAACGTCTTAGCGTGTGACACTGAGTCCTACAATGTAACTCCTTTAAGTGATATTTTAACCAGTCAATCAACCATCCACCTCTTGACTGCTGGAAAATAGATAAACCCAAGTTCTTCACTTAAAATTAAGCTTTCGAGCAACGTTATCATTGCAAGTCAGTGCATCATCCAACCCTCGATTCAAGATAAAAATAAGTACCGCCTACGTAATATGCCACTTCAATCTCTTTTTTTAAATATGTGATACCCGATCAACTCCGGTAGTCACTTAAAAAATTTATTCCAAATCTAGCTTTAAGTTTAACTGATTCATTAAATCGATATTGATCGATCGGTGGTAGATAGAAATTGTATTTGTTGTTTGATTGCTTGATGTTTGAAAATAATTCTTGAAACTACGGGATTTACAATTCTCGTCAAAATCGGAAACAATTTAATGTGTCACGGGATATTTAAAGTCAAAGAAATAACGTATAATTTAAAAATTTTAGAGTTGATATGTTTTAATTAAAATGATTAGTTTGGTTCTCAAACATTAAGTTCGGTACAATGGTTTCGGATCCAACTGGTTTGGTTCAACAAAAAAAACTGACTAGTTCGGTTTTCCAAGAATGACTGTTGGCTCAACTGAATGACTAGTTTAACTCCAACTAAAATTGACTAGTTCGGTTCTAACTGAATGACTAGTTCGGCTCCAACTGAAATTGACTAGTTCGGTTTCAACTAAAATTGACTAGTTCGGTTCCAACTGAATGACTAGTTTGGTTCCAACATAAAACGACTAGTTCGGTTCCAACTGAATGACTAGTTCGGCTCCAACTGAATGACTAGTTCGGCTCCAACTAAAATTGACTAGTTCGGTTCCAACTGAATGACTAGTTCGGCTCCAACTGAAATTGACTAGTTCGGTTCCAACTAAATATAGAATAGTGCTGTTCCAACTGAATGACTAGTTCGGTTCCAACACAAAACGACTAGTTCGGTTCCAACTGAATGAAACTAGTTCGGTTCCAACTTAAGAAAACTCGTTCGGTTCTAACTGAGATCAACTCGTTCGGTTCCAACTAAAACCAACTAGTTCGGTTCTAACTGAAGAAACTAGTTCGGTTCTTTCTAATTAGAAAAATACTCGTTCGGTCCAACTGAGATCAACTTGTCTAGTTCCAACTAATAACCAACTAGATCTCGGTTCCTGGTTCTCAGTAATAGTTTGGTTTTAACTCATTCGATCTTTTCTAGTTCGGTTCCAACAGACATGTCTAGTTCGGTTGTAACTTAGACCGAATCATAAATTTTCAACTCAAAAAGGAACATTTTTGATTGGTTTTTTGCAAAAAAATCTTGTACAAAAAAACTTGTGTACTAACCTTTAGGAAAAGGGACAAATTGACAAACTTTAAGTTTTTAAGCCGAAAGTTTTTAAAATCAAGTTTTTGCTTTTGTAAAAGGTTTACACACAAATCAAATGACAAACCAAAAATAAAAACACACTAGACCATTGGTCGGACTTCGCTATCGTAGGAAATGCGTAGCCTTTAAACTATGATTTACCACAACTACTGGAGTGCCCTTAGGAAATCATCTGCTTAGATAATAAAACACCTTAAACTGTAATCACATTGGTTTACTCAAGGAAACCTAGGAAGTCTAAAAACTAGAGTTTCCTGTTAACAATTATAAGGTATTAAATCTGTAACTGCTAACCAATCGGAACCCAGGTCAATCTCGGGATCATAGTTTTCCATATTCATCTTCCTCTCTTGATGAATGCAGGTATCCAAATTTCCTTTGGTATTTGGACTCGATTTGTCTCCAAAGCTATGACGGAGGATCGCTCTTAGCTCACTACTTGTCAGCAATATTCTTGGGTACAGTCAAAATTCGGTAATGATCTGTAGCAAGATTTGGGTTATGGAGATATCGGATTGGGAATGTTACAATTCTTAAGGGTTTATTACGTTGAAGGACTTGGATAATCTATTCTCTGTAGGACAATTTGGTGCATTTTCAAACCTCGAAGTTGCGTTTCGTAACACACCTGCTACATTCGCATTAGAAGTTGTTGTTTTATTTAACTGATTTCAGGGTACAATCTTATACACTATCTCTTGGGGATTTATGATGGCGTCATTCTATCTGTACTTCTTGTTCAAAGGCCTCTAAAACCATGTATTGGTTATGGATCGTGTCTCTCTCATTTTGAACTTCGGAGCTATTAATCATCTTGCCAGACATCGTCTTGTTCGAGGTCTCCCTAAGCTCAAGTTTGAAAAGGACCATTTATGTTATGCATGTGCATTAGGCAAGAGCACGAAGAAACCCCACACACCCAAATCTGAGGACACCAATCAAGAAAAACTCTATCTATTGCACATGGATCTATGTGGACCAATGCGTGTCGCAAGTGTCAATGGAAAGAAGTACATCCTTGTTATTGTCGACGATTACTCTCGATTTACATGGGTAAAATGCTTGCAATCAAAAGATGAAGCTCCAGCTTTTATTATCAATTTTTTGAAGATGATCCAAGTATGACTTAAGGAAACCGTCGGACGCATCAGAACAAATAATGGAACTAAGTTTGTTAATCAGACATTGCGTGAATATTATGAGAAGGTTGGCATCTCTTATGAAACATCTGTTGCCTGCTCTCTACAGCAAAACGGTGTTGTTGAAAGACGAAATCATACGCTAATTGAAGCAGCCCGCACTATGTTAATTTATGCAAAAGCTCCTTTATTTCTATGGGCCGAAGCGGTTGCTACAACTTGTTATTCCCAAAATTGTTCCATGATACGTCGTCGACACGGTAAAACAGCATACGATCTTCTGCACAACAAACCTCCCGACCTATCATATCTTCATGTGTTTGGTGCACTCTGCTACCCAACGAATGATAACGAGAACTTGGGCAAGTTACAACCGAAGGCCGATATAGGTATTTTCATTGGCTATGCACCCACGAAGAAAGCATTCCGGATTTACAACAGACGTACCAGACGAATAATTGAAACCATTCACGTTGACTTTGATGAGCTGACTGCAATGGCTTCTGAACACAGCAGTTCAGGACCCGCACTTCATGAAATGACTCCTGCAACAATCAGTTCAGGGCTCGTGCCAAACCCTCATCCTTCAACACCGTTTGTACCACCTTCAAGAACTGATTGGGATATACTGTTTTTGTTGTTTCAACCAATGTTTGATGAGTCACTTAATCCCCCACCTTATGTTGATTTACAAGCACCAGAAGTTATTGCTCCTATTCCTGAAGTAGTTTCACTTGAACATGCTGTATCAACTGGCTCACCTTCCTCAACTACAGTTGATCAAGATGCACCATCACCAAGTAACTCTCATACAACACAAGAAACTCAAACTCCTATTATGTCTAATGATGTTGAAGAAAATAATCATGATATTGAAGTTGCACATATGGGTAATGATCCGTACTTTGGTATTCCAATTCCAGAAGTTACTTCTGATCAATCCTCATCATCGGATGTTATTCATATAATTGTGCCTCCCGATCACCAAGTTTCTGAACACAATAGCTGGACTAAGGATCACCCACTTGAGAATATAATCGGTGATCTCAACAGACCATTTTCCACACGACTACAAATCCATGAATAAGCCTTATTCTGCTACTATGATGCCTTTCTCACATCAATCGAACCTAAGAGCTACAAAGACGCATTAATTCAAGCATGTTGGATGAAGTGTGGGGGGGGTGAAAGTGGGTGTGTGCTCAATGCAAGAGGAACTTATGACTTTGAACGTTCTAAAGTTTGGGAACTTGTTCCTCCTCCTGATAAAGCATTTGTCAACACTCTTAAGTGGATCTAAAGGTAAAAGCTTGTTGAGTAGAGGTTAATTCCTGGACAAACAAGGCTCTGTTGGACGCTCGTGGTTTATCGTCAAAGAAGAGGAATCGCTTTTGAAAGTACCTTCGCAATCCGGTTGCAAGATTAGAGGCTATACGAATTTTTCTAGCGTTTGCTGCTCATATGAACATGGTCGTCTATCAAATGGATGTGAAGATTGCATTTCTAAATGGTAATCTGCGGGAAGAGGTTTATGTTAGCCAACCGAATAGATTTGTGGATCCAGAAAAACCTAACTACGTGTACAAGCTTAAGAAAGCCTCTTTATGGGTTGAAACAGCACCACAGCGCGTGTATGATATGGTTGTCTTCATTTTGATATCCCAATAACTTCTCAAAAGGCTCAGTGGATCTACTCTTTTTCATCCAAGAAGACAAGGAACTACTTACTTGGTACAAAATATAGTCGATGACATTATCTTTGTGCATCTACTACCTTAACTTTGTGATCTATTTCGCTAAAATCCATGTTGTTCATAATTCTAGATGTCGATGATGGTTAAAATCTCATTTTTCTTCTAGGACAATATAACAGATGTATCAAGTCCCAGAGGCATCTTCATAACCAATCAAATATGGTTCTAGAATCACTAAAGAAATATTGGCTTTGAATCTTGTGACCCAGTTATATTCCATGGTGGTGAGAAATCCAAATCTGGATGAGGATAAATAAGGAAAGTTGTAAAAGATCCGTCACACTATCGTGGTATGATTGCACCTTCTATTATCTTACAGTCAGTAGACATGACCTAAAATTTAGCTAATACGCATGTTGCCGGTATCAGGCTCGGCCTACCGAAAAGCACTTAAATGCGGTAAAAAGGATCTTTCGGTATCTAAAAGGAACCGTACATCAGGGTCTTTGGTATTCGAAGGATTCTTCCATTGCACTAACAGCATTTGTAGATGCGGATCATGCTGGTTGTCAAGATACACGTCATAGCACATCTGGTAGTATACAACTTTTGGGTGATAGACTTGTGAGCTGGTCGTCTAAAAGGCAGAAAAGCGCTGCGATATCCAGTACGGAAGCTGAATATATTGCTTTGTCTGATTGTTGTACTCAAGTCCTTTGGATGAGATCACAACTTACCGACTATGGCTTTGGATTCAATAAAATTCCAATGTACTGTGATAACAAAAGCGTTATTGCCTTATGTTGTAACAGTGTTCAACATTCCAGATCCAAGCATATAGACATCAGATTTCACTTCATCAAGGAGCATGTTGAAAATGGTGTGATCGAACTTTACTTTGTCAATACGGAGTATCAATTGGCAGACATCTTCACTAAAGCTCTTGGCAGAGAAAGAATTGAATTTCTAAAACAACAAGCTGGGTAATGCTAAGTTTTATGCAGGGAGACTCTGAATAAGTTGGCAAGACCTTGACCGAATAGTGGTGTACCTATTCAAATATCCTTTGTATCAATGTATATAATATAACTCGAAAAACTAATAATAATTTACTATTTTATATAAATTATTTCAAAAAACAAAATACAAACATTCAAAAATGAGACAAAAATACAAAAAGAAGTTTTCAAAAGTGCATGTCTTCAAAAAATCAATAACTATACGGCTTATAAAATGACATTACAACAAATTATACAAGTCCTGTAAATGAAGTTCAAGCAGAAGTTTCAAATGTTTTCAAAACATGCCAAATGGCTTGCTATTATTTCAGATAGTAACCCGCTTTTCTCCCTGAGGAAAACATGTCGTCAAAAAGACAGTTGTTCCTAACAACGGGAATTTATTCTCGGGCATGGTCTACTTTATGAATTATGCAAAGGCTTTGATTACTTTGCAATCACAACACGTGTTTTGAGCCTATATTTCCATAAGTGTACGTTTCAGTGCATTTATGAGTATAAATAAGAGAAATCTTATTTACCATGATGTTTGTTGTTTTTTACATATAAAATCATTCCATCATTTGAAAATATTTTTAAAGATACATTTGACTTCTCAAACAACGACTACAGCTCTTTAAATAGAAAACGGGTCATTGTTTGAGGGGGAGAGAATGTCAAATCTCTTCGTCATGAAAAAATGAGCTTTTAAAGGGAAAAGGTTTTTAAACAATAACAGAATATCTCTTGATAGAAAGTCAATTAAGTTTAGCTTACGTGTGCCTTATGTGTTATTTATTTATGCCTTTGGGGTGTATTTTGCTAAATTAAGTCTATAGGTATGAGAGATTAAAACATTAAGGACCATATGTGCTATTTGTTTTTTCTTGAATATGCCTTATACATAAACCGTATAAGCAAAATAGTAAAGTGGTGTATACTTAGAGGGGCCAAAGGTGTCAAATTATAATTGGTTTAAACCTAAAACCTAACCCAAATGAGGGGGTGGGACTACTAAGGCTACGTAGAAGGGGAATGAGATCTGGGGGGGGTTGGTTGGTTGGGGTCTCTTCTAAAGTTTCCCTACCACCCCCACGTCCCTTATCACTTGTTCCTAATCACTTTTCACACTCAAACACACACACCGCAAACTCATACACTAGATCAAACATCATATCATCATTTCAAGCTATAATCATCACTAAGGTATAACATATAACTTGTTCTTCATCACCTAATCTACTCAAATCCCAAAAGAATTGATGGTTCACCCTACTTTTGATCGCGGCTGCCCTAATTTTCAAATTAGGGTTCTTAAAATCAAAAATAGTGTTAACTTAAAATTGATTGGGAGGTTTTTGTTGTCTTAGGTGTGTATTATATATGTATGAAACAGTTTCTTGTAATGTTAACCTATGAATGTGTTCTTGTTTAATTAGTGATCGAAACTTAGGTTGTATGATATATGTTGTATTAATGTTATGGGTTTTGTGTGGGATTGCA
This sequence comes from Tanacetum coccineum, assembly GCA_026074375.1. NCBI lineage: Eukaryota > Viridiplantae > Streptophyta > Magnoliopsida > Asterales > Asteraceae > Tanacetum > Tanacetum coccineum. The sequence goes on along the minus strand of BQNB010010377.1, from coordinate 20,925 downwards.
ATGTCATGCTCATTTGTCAGTATTAGAATCATTTTTATGCTCTCTTGATCTCATGCTTGTTAGTTCATTCGATTTTTCTTGATTTTATTGTGTCATGATGTCATTCCATCAACCAAATGTGATCTTAACTGATACATAAGTGTTTAAACATGTCTGTATTGATAAAACCATATGCAAAATTTTGTTTGGAAGATGGTTGAGTGTTCAAACCAATCGAGTCTATATCTTTGACAACCGATCGAATTTTTATCTGTATGGATCGAACGAGTGTTTAGATGTATGAATCGAACGAGTCTTGGTTCAAAAGAACCGAACGAGTAAATCAACGTGTGGACCGAACGAATGTTTAAGGTGGACCGAACGAGTGAATAATAAAGAGGACCGAACGAGTAATTAGTAATGAGGATCGAACGAGTGTAAATAATCATGGACCGAACGGGTATATCTTAATGTGGACCGAACGAGTATATCTTAATGTGGATCGAACGAGCGTAATCAAGTGTGGACCGAACGAGTGTGAAACTAAGTGGACCGAACGAGTGAATTACAATGAGGATCGAACGAGCTCTTACTTTATGGACCAAACAAGTGCTATACTTTAAGGACCGAACGAGTGATAAAGCTTTCGAATCATAACCAGTTTTGACATAACACACTTAAGATCAAAAATTTTCAAACTAAGGTTAGATTAAACAAGTCTCTTAGTTTAAAATAGACATTAAAAGCTTGACAAAACCAAGGTTAACTACATTCAACTTAGTTGTTACAATAGGTGCCTTTGTCTCATACGCTATTAGTCTATCTAAGATGATTGATCTTCAAAGTGCTAAAAGTCATAAAGGTTCTAATGTATGAATGATTGTGTCACATTATAAACTGCACTCACTCTTTCTTAAACAGACTCATGGAAATCTCAATGGCGGATCAGATTGCTTTGGATGATGCTTTAGTTGCTCCTGCCAACCGACTTAAGATTGGTAAATGTAATCTTCGTTTAAGCTCGGATGTCATATCAAAGGAAGCAACTCTTCAAGTAGTCTACGATGTGTTAAAGCTCACTCCTTTCTACAAGGCATTCCAAGTCTCTGCTGATGTTCCAGAGATCTATATGCAAGAATTCTGGGCCTCTACATATATTCATAACCGATCTGTCAGATTCAAGATGAACAACAAAAAGCACATTCTTAATCTTGATCAATTCAGAGATATTCTTCAAATTTGCCCTAAAGTCGGTAATAAGAAGTTTGAAGAACCACCTCTTGAGAAGGAGATTCTCGCATTTCTAGCCAGTCTTGGTCACTCTGGAGAAATAAGAAAGATCACTGATGTCAATGTCAATAAGCTGCATCAACCCTGGAGATCATTTGCTGTTATCATCAACAAATGCTCAGATGGTAAAAACATCCAAAACGACATGTCTCGTCTTTTCTCAAGCTCAATCTTATGGGGAATGTACAATAACAAGACGTTGATTATGCATATCTTCCTGTGGGAGGACTTCATTTTCCAGATTGAGAACAAGAAAACGAAGAAGGCAATACGATTCTGTACTGACTAAAATAACTAAAAAAATTCACCGTTTTACCAAGCTAATCGTCAATCTTTGTCATGCTAAAGACCAATATTTAAATCCTCGAAGAAACAAGGTTAATTGGCACTAAGCAGAGATGACCCAATGAACACGATAATCATGGTCATCTCAAGAATGAGACCACTACATGTACGGGGCTATCTTACCAGTAGAGTTAACAAACGAGGAAATTCGCAACTCTGAATCATATAAAGAGTATTACGCTATTGCTTCAGGAAAGATTCCTCCAAAGACAAAAGCAAGTAAGAAGAAAGCTGATTCTGATGCACCCACTAAGCAGAAGTCTCCCACAGTTCCTAAAGAAAAGAAAGGCAAGAAGACTGGAAAAGGAAAGCAGAAGGCTAAAGAGTTAGAGACTATCTCTGAGGCGACTTTGACAGAAGCTGAGCAACTCAAGATAATCACCAAGAGAAGCCCGTAATAGACTCACATAGCTCTCATGCTAGCGGCTAGGTGTATATTAAGGAACTGGTCTTTCACCAGGGGTTCCCGATGCACCTGATTATGACTCAGATGATGATATCTCCTGGAAGTCAAGTGAAGATGATCAAGATAAAGATAAAAATGAAGATGATAAGAGAACGTTCAAGATGATGACGATGATGTTAAAAGTGGAGATGATGAACTCAAAAGTCAAGATGATCAAGATAATGATGATGAAGCACAGACAGAATCTGAAGATGATGGTGATGATTTCATTCATCTAAAGCTTACAACTCATGATGATGAAATACACATGAAAAGGAAAACTGATGACGATGTCGACTTTAATCTATAGTCATACAACCCGTCTCTTGGTTTATCCTCGAGATGATGAAGACCGTGATAATGAAGTTGAAGGATGGATGTTAAGGAGAGAAAGATCCGGATGAAGATCCTACATGTAGAGGCCTCAGGCATGAGCGGCTAGAGATACCAATGCCAATCTTGAAGGAAGAGATGATGTACAGGCAGATGTTGTATTGCCCCAGGTTCAAGTAACCCAGGAAATTGAAGACACTCATGTGACCCTAACTCTGGTAAATCCTGATGGTCAACAACAAAGTTCTTCTGTATCGTCTGGCTTTGTCTCCAACATGCTAAATCCAAATCAAGATACCGGTGTTGATGCTATATTTAGACATCTGGGCTGAAGCTACCTCTCTAGTAGATATTCCTGTCACTGCCATTGCGGAGCCATCTTTCTTTGCACCAACCAATCGTCCGTCCAACACCGACTACCTCTCTTCACTCAATTACAAAACAAACCAAAAACACCAATCCTGACACTGCTACTACTCCAGGCTCCTTACACATCAATCTTCCTGACATTGTTCTATTTGGGTTTTGATTACAGACTAAAAGCTTTAGAAGCCAACTCCCTACAGATTTTCAAACAAACAAATCAAATATCTGAAGCACTCCTTCCATTCCTAAGTTCCTGGCATACGTTGACTATACGCTAGCAAATAAAATGTAGGACATAGATGTTGCAGTCCAACTGAAGTCAGACTGAAAGCTAGGAAGAAAATTCCAAGAAGAGGCTTAAGCTGAAAATCAACAATTTCCTTGATCATCGAGAAGGAATGAAGAAAATAATCAAGGAACAAGTCAAGAGTGAAGTCTCGAAGATCACACTAAAAATTGAGAAGTTAGTGAACGAACAACTCGAGTCTGAGGTTCTGGTATGATCTTCAAAGGAAGCCAAGACGTCTCATGCTGTAGCTGCTAATCTTTCAGAACTAGAGCTGAAAAAGATCTTAATTGACAAGATGGAAGCTAACAAATCTATCAACAGGTCTGACATCCAAAGGTAGCTCTACAAGGCATTAGTTGATGCGTATGAAGCCGAAAAAATTCTACTAGATACTTATGGTGATACGGTCACAATAAAAAGACCTCAAGACGGAGCAGATGATGATCAAGAACCCTCCGCTGGAACAGACCGGGGGTCCAAAAGAAAGAAGTCAGAAAAGAAGCCTGAATCAACCAGTAGCTTCAAGAGAAAAGACAACACGACAGCAGGAAAGACTACTACAGGTTCTAAGACTCATAAGCAATCTGCTAGCCAATCTGCTCTAGTAGAGGAAACTATGCAATCTACAGAGTTCTTTGAAGCACGTGCACATCAGGAGTTTGAAACAGGTGTCCATGAAAGAATAAGCAGCGGGTGGGGGGTGAATGATGTCCATCATTCTCTTTTGACTGTTTGCAGACGACCAAATATATCTACCTTCTCCTGATCAATGCAATGGAACAAGTTTGTACCATCTGCTATTTATGAAATCTGTCCAACCATGCTAAGCAATCTGGCAAGAATACAAGACCCTCGAGATTTCATTCGATGAGCTAACAGACACATACATTTGACTTCTCAAGCTTTTGTGATGAAACGGTTAAATGTTACAACACTAACACCTGAATTGTTAGCAGGTCCCAACATTTAGCTGATGAAAAGGCACATGCAAGAGCTTGACAGAACTTGAATTCTTTTGTGAAGAATCACAACAAAGCACAACATAAAAATTAGACGTGGATCAACCCCGAAGCCGCCAATATCCTCATGATATGCAAAAGCCACTACCGTTGGTTTTCCAACATTTCTCAAGGTCACATGTCAGAACCGTTATCAAAAATCACTTCACAATAACGACTTGGGTATCCTAACGTGGTGTGAGTCAAGCCGCAAGTACTCTACTTCAGTTACGAAGACCAAGGCTGTAGATTACGGGCATATTAAATGGATAGAAGACTTAGTGCCCAAATCTATGTAGAGTTAAGTGATAGTCAACTACGACAAATTCGATCTCTGGGAATCTCACAATTGGGGCAAGAAGCGAAGACACATTCTATGCATTTTATTGCGACGCACAAGAGAATCGGCTCGTAACGTCTACTTCAAAAAGAATTATTGCTGTCACAAAGGTGGAAATAGTCGAATGGCAAAACTACAGCACTTTGACAGGATCATGTACGTATGATGAATGACAATCTTGTAACAATTCAAAGAAGGTGATTTCCACAGACTTCGGATCCAAGACATTGAAGACATGCTGCTTCTTCTCGTGCAAGGAAAGTTATTAAAATTTTTATTTTGACAAATCTCAACGTTGAAAAACGACATGCAGTTTAATGTCACCTTAAGAATGTTCGCAAGAGTGTTGTATCCCCAGGCATATGAAGACCTTCAATTGGGTGTTGACAGCTATCAAAAGAAACGCAACCACAGAAAGCCTGATACGTAACATATCCACTTTTGAGAAGAAGGGACGGCTTACACACCTTAATACAACTTTACTACCGATCCCAGAGGATTCATTTATGAGAACAAAGACAAGAAGAACAGATTGATGCGCATTGATGAACTACACAAGTTTAGCGATGGTACTCTCGATGATGTTCGGACTGCTCTGAATGATCGCCTCAAGGGAATCAGAATGGAGTATCTGCCTCAGACTTTTTGGAGCCAACGTGACAAAGTAAATGCAAGAGCTATGATTCAGGCAATTGACAAAAGACTAAAGACAAGGAGGATAATGCGGAGTTTGGAGAGATTTGTTGGTGGAAGACCATACGGGGGTGACTTACGGCTACTTCAAAGGACCATATGATTTATCATATGTTGTTCTCATCTTATAAGGTCAATCCTCGTAAATAATTTTATCTTGTGAATATGTTAATAACTAGTGTAGAATTTTTGGTGAAAAATAAGATGTGCTCGAGTACAAATTTTTCAAGAATTTCTTAGTAAATTCAAAATCTTTCAAATAATTGTACTCGGCACCATCTTATAAACCCTCAAAAGTTGAGGGGGAGCAATAATATGTTCCATGTTGCTAGAATACATCATTTTGTCCCCGAACGGTTAATCAATTGATATCCAAAATATCAAGGGATTAACATTTTGGATAAGGGGAGAAAATGTGATTAACCTGGACTTAATGTATATTGACAGAATGTGATCATATAAAATGGACTCAGTACACTCTACTCTTAGCATGTACTACGATTACGATGCACATGTTAAGGGGGAGCTTTTAGTGATGATTAAAAACATTCAAAGTGTAAACCTTTTGATATTTATATCAAACACTTTGAATGAATTTTTCAAGGATTTTGGTTTGTAATGGTGATGGAATACCCTAAAAGACTGACCATGTACTTAATTTATGGAGTTATAAGGTGGTTAGGTATAGGTATTCAAATCCCATGATCCAGCCAGAACCGGAGGGATCTACCCAGGGATATCCACTAGTTAGTGTAGAAGTCCTTAGGTATGATTAAAAAGGAGAAAAAGTGAGAACAAGGAATAATGCCGACTGAGATGGAGCTAACACTGGAACAAACCCAACAAGGTGTTAGTTATGAAGTCTCGGTATGCATTGAAGGGGTTGAAGAATGAAAAAGAAAAGTAAGGATAAAGGGTGAAAATAAAGAAGCCCTCCATACACTTAGGCAGAAACCAGGTCAATACATATGCTGTCAGAAACACTCAGTGTTGTCTGACATTGAAGACAGTCATGGACCCAGTGACGCTATGCACAACCCCTCCCAGCTACTCAAAGTCAGAAAGACTTTGTTTCAAAACTCACGGAGATACACTCATTTCTATTGACTTTCTCACTCCGAGTTAGTTGATATTGAAAAGGTGGCACTCAGCTCCAGCCTCCGATCACTAAAATCAAAGTGCACTATTGAGTCTAGAGCCAAAAGAGATCATCCATAAATCTCATTAGGACACTTGCCAAATTCTTCTTGCTAAATCACACAATGTGAATTACAAGACATGTTTAAGAGTCCTTCGCATAATCCTTGTGATTTTGCCAGAACATCAGAGTGAATTCATTCACAATGAAGATGGAAATCCTGCTTGAGTCAACATCAAACAAGCTCATGGTAGGTAACTTGTGCGATTCTTTATGAATCAAACTTGTGACAACTGGAAAGAAACGATGGTGCGATTCTATAAGAATCAAACTTGTTCCAGGAAATGGATCAACGGTTGTTAATGAATTTTTGAAATGATAAACACTCTCGGTGTGTCGCAAAAACAATTTTGTAAGTGATACACCGATTGATTTTCAAATCAATTTTCTATATCAATCGGTGAGAAAGTAACTCACTGGTTCACTCTTATCGTGCTGTCTGCTTTGAGACGTTCCGATAATGAGAACATGCTGAGTACGATGAATCTAATACTTATGTGTTAGAAAGATTCAATACTACAGCTGGAAATCCTGTCAAGAAGATTCTTCTCAAATTGAATCTATCTGATCACAGGTCAATCCTCACGGATTCGAAGGTTGCCATACCATACCTGGTCGATGGTACAAAGCATATTGTCCCCCTTTTTTTTGTTAAACTGTTTTTATGCAGGCTTAATGTAAATATGGTGGTGGAGGTTCCTGATTCCAGCTTTTGGTCACAAGATCCATAACCACATGATCATACCGGCCAGACAAACATAATGTCATCATGGACGAAAGCTCAAGTACATGATTCAAGACTTCCGCTTATCTGATACCACCACATCTTTCTAGAAGTGTCAATAGTGATTAAAGTTATAGAATTCTCAAGAAAGATGCTATATTAAAAAGCTTTTCAAGATGGTTCTATGAGCTGTCGGTCCAGAAGGCACAAGTCCATCAAGGTGGCCAAAGTTACTAGTTGTAGAGTGTATGCTTGGTGATGATCTCAAGATACTCCAGATCACTATGTCAATTTACTCGTTCAGGAACAAGCTCAAACCAAGAAGCTCAATGATCACAACAAAATATTCACAAGAGTAGTCAAAGAGTACGATGATAAAAGACTAGGATAATGATTAGTATGCTAGGATTAAAAGGTTTGTAAATTGGTGTGACCTCCATTAGGGGGAGAGGGTGGTTCGGAAACACGAAAAGTGTCGGTCAACTTCCAATGTTGTAATAGTCTTAGCTCGTAGTTAGTATAAGATTGAGCTAGATTAGTTATATTGTCCGGCCCTAAGGCCCATGGGTGGTCAACTCCAGCCCATGGGCGGCCAAGGTAGTTTTTATACCCCTCTCCTTGTTTGGAGAGGGTTGGTTGTTCATTTTGTTATTTTCATTTCCATACATTACATAATACACATATCATCAATTCATCCAAGTTTCTCATAACAATCAACCCAACATTCACTCATTTTCTTGGTTTGATCATTAGATTACTAGTATTCTACATTATGTTTCAATTTTTGAAAAGATTTTAAAGGACTAGATTTCATATATAATGTTATCTACTTCATTTTCTAGGTTAAGTATTATGTTCTTGTGAGATGGAGTTGATGAGGTTGCAACAATAGAAATAAAGGGATTATGTTAGATATAGGTGTGGTTTTATTGTGGATTAGTTTGTCGAATGTGTGATAGCCTAGATTTCGGCACTATTGTGACAGTTTGGGTGGATTTTGGTATGCATATTTGACAAAAAAAGTGCATTGCTGTCCCATAAATTTGTTTTGAGATTTTGGTTTTCTACCTAAAAGTGTTTTCTTTAGGCGTTAGAGTTGTTTTTGGAGAGGCTCGTTTCGAATAGAGATTTTTTCATTATTCGCATATTAAATTGGATTTAAAACAATCCAAGTTATAGCCAAATAAAAACTTGAAATTATTTGCTGACAAAACCAGATGAATAGTTTACTGATGTGAAATAGTTGTGTAAATTGTGTTTTTTCGACTCATTTCGGAACATTTTGGACTTTCTAAACACTAGCAAAAACATATAGTATACACGATATATTGAATTTAGTTATCATTTAAAGACGCTCGTTTACATATTTTGGGGATAGAAAATGCGGAGAATGAAGAGAAAGTTACTTAAAATAGTAAGTTTGGTAAAAAACTTAGCGAACGGAATAGAGTTCAACGATTAAGGCTAGTTAGTGTGTTTTGAAATATGGAAACTTATTAAATATAGGCGACGGTTATTTTAAATTTTGAACTAAAAAAACTTTCCTAAATTGTATTGTTCTAAAAAATAGTAAATTTTTGGATTATACGCCGAAACTTAACGAAGAAACTATATGATTTCATTTTAATTTTGTTTTGTTAAACAAACTTAAAGCCAACACACCAAGGATTGTATTTTGGTGAGAACTTATTGTGCAATTCTTGACCTCATACTTCCGTGTTTGGAGAACGCGTGTTATTATTAGGTCGCGGCTAGATTTCTATATCACCTTTTACTTGTGATTATCATTTGCTCATTTTGCTAAGGTGAGTTCATAGACCATGTTTTAATACCTTTTACTTTACTATTTTAGGGTGTGAATACATTGCATGTTTTCAAACTATCGAACACAGTTACTTACGTTTCTTTTTTCCTATTACATGTTTGCCTAAGTGCGAAAGACCATTTAATGACCGTAGTATCATGGAAACCGTCAATTGCTTTAACCGACCGTACTGGTTAAGTGAGCGCGAATGTTGTAAATAGATCTATTGGGAGTAATTATCCCTATCCGGGTAAGTAGCGCTTACTAGATTCGGAGGTCCCGAACAAACGGATATATACCATGTCGGAATGTCAATAGGTGATCTTGATCAAATACCTTTAGGGCGGGGGAATTCTATTTTGGCATATAAAATGCGTCCTCTTTAATATTGAGCTTTCGGTGTTCATGGCTTAGGGCAACAGTAAATTCTTTCATTTTTATGTGAGTTTGTTATTAGTTATAAGTTTCAAGTACGTACTGTGAACCGAAATTGTGGTCACTTTTAATACTAAATTCAAAACATCTGAATTCACTCCAACTTTTATGTTGACTGTGTTGCATGTTTTTCTCAGGGGCTTAGTTTGTGGATGTTACGTTGATTTGCTATTTGGTTGTCGCTATGCATTGGACGTTTTTCATGAAATGCTATTATCTTACTGTTTAAACATCGTTGTCAATTTCTTAAACTTTTATTCGCTTTCGCATATTATCTTTAAACTTATGTCAAAATTTACTATTTTTAATTAATGAATCGATATTGGATTTGTAAAACGTACCTTATGAGGTCGTTTCTTTGGTTGTATCTTGTGTGGATGTTATATTATGCCCCGGACGGTGTTTCTGACTAGGCCCCCGTTTGAGGGGTGTGACAAAGTATAAGTAGACCTCAATCTCTTGACAAAATCCTCATCTAAATGAGACACTGAGCACTACAACGTAACTCCTTTAAGTGATAGCAAATGTGCGCATTAAGCACCAAAAGTTTGTAGATCACACATTGCTAGATTTGACAAGTCTTCGTCAACATCGATTTTAAGCACGAACAAGTTATCTTCAAAGTCATCATCCAACCAAACTCGACTTTAAGATATGATAAGAACACGCACTTGTAAAAATTCCACTTCAGCTCCAAATAAGTGATAAACAATTGTCTCTGTAATTAATTCTTGTAATTAATCCCAAAAATAACCTTTTAATGATTTAAGTGAATCTTAATCCAATCCGAGATCCAAACAGTGTGTTATCCAATATTTGACAAAAACTAACAGTAGTATCTTAATACTGCTTTAAACCATTAACAGTAGTAACAACCCTAGTAGTAGAAACAATAGCAACATTAACATTTGAGATTACTACTGGTAGCATTAAGTATACTTTCAAAAACAATCTCATATACTACTATTCTCATATGAAGCAGTAGTAACTTCAACAAGCAGCACTAATATTCCACGAAGCAACATTAATATTTATTCCAATAGCAGCATTAATGTAGACTGGCAGCACTAAGTATATTGGCAGTATTAACATAAACTGTTAATATACATATTGCGAATCATAATCATAACCATCAAACCAGTATATAATCAAATGATAAAAACAAGTAGACAATCAAACCAGTACCACCATCACTACATTCAACAGTAGCCCAGTACTAAAGTATTAGTACTGCCAGTTTTAATTAGTACTGTATAGAAATACATAGTTAGTACAGTAGTTAATAGTTTGTAAACTACTAAAGTGCTATACATGAGATATATTAGGAATAGATATGCATTGATCACTTAACGCATTTTGTAAGCTCATTAGGGTTTCCTTGGTGTATAAAAGGAACCCTAAGGCATAGATTTATATATCAGTTTTCATATTAGTATTCATAGTTTGCATAGCAATCATAGTTAGTATCATAGCTTATTTGAACCAAAATAGTATTAAATATATTGAAAGTTTAGTAACGATCTTGTTTTACTGTTTCATTGTTCTTCTTAAGCTAGATTCCGCATAGTTTATGAAATGTGACAAGACAAAGCCAATGTTTAATGATAGTGACTTTGATGTGCTTGATGATGCAATGGAGAATGTTGAAGGTGGTAGTACTGCTGGACAAATTACTACTGCTGGGGATACACTTAATATTGCTAGTATTAATGTTAGTACTGTTAGACCTTTAAATGTTAGTGCTGCTGGTCCTTCTATAAGTACTGCTAGGGATATTTTTGAAGATGAGATGACAACTATTACTGATACACTTGTGGCCATTAGGAGTTCAAGACCAAGGACAACCTCAGTAGTGATTCATAACGTTGAAGAAGAACCAAGGAGAGCAACACCAGTACCAACAGTACAAAGCTAAGACAAAGGTAAGGGCAAGATGGTGGAGTCTGAACCTACTCTAAAGAACCCTAGAAAATCTCAGATTCAGATGGATGAAGAGCTAGCTTAAAAATTATTTGAAGAAGAACAAGCACAGTTTAAGAGAGAGCAAAGGATTGCTAAGGAAAGAGCTGCAGAACAAGAGGCAAAGGATGTTGCATTGATTCACCAAATAAAAGATGTTCAAGCACGAATGGATGCAGATGCTCTGTTAGCTGCAAGACTTTAGGAAGAAGAAAGAGAGCAATTTTCTATTGATGAGCAAGCTAGATTTTTGGTGGAGACAATTGCAGAAAGGAAGAGGTTCTTTGCTGCACAGAGAGCTGAACAAATTAGAAACAAACCACCAACCATAGCTCAACTTAGAAACAAGATGGTAACCTTTATGAAACACATGGGTAAGTATACTCACAATCAGCTGAGGAGCAAGAGCTTTGAAGAAATTCAGAAGTTATATGAAAGAGAGCAGAAGTGGATCAATGATTTTTTTTCTATGGATGATGACAGTGGAAAGAAAGATGATGATAGTGAACAGCAAGCAGAAAGTAGTAAAAAGAGACCAAGAGCAGATCTTGATGATGAAAGTGCCAAGAAATAGAAACTAGAGGAGAATGATGCTGAAAAAGAGGAGCTTAGAGCTTGTTTGGATATAGTTTCAGGGGATGAAATTGCTATGGATTTTGAATCTTTGGATACTAAATATCCAATAATTGCTAGAAGATACACATTCTGACATAAAACATGATGTATTATCAAATCATCAGAGCATATAGAAGTTCTAAGAATTACAAGATATTCAGTGAGATGCTTGATGATTTTGACAGACAGGATATGGTAGATCTACACATGTTGGTAAAAGAAAGGTATGAGACAACAAGCCCAGAAGGATATGACTTGTTTCTTTAGGGAGATTTGAAGACCTTATTTGAGCCTAGTGAAGAAGATGAAATATGGAAGAATCAACAAGGATGCAATTTGATAAGTTGGAGATTACTTGACTCATGTGGAGTTTATGTATTGTTGATGGATAATGGAATTGCTATTCACATGATGATAGAAAAGAAATATCCTCTCACACAAGAAATGCTTTCAAGGATGTTAAAAAGAAGACTAGAAGTTGATCATGAAAGTGAAATGGCATTTGAGCTTCTCAGATTTACAAGATCACAACTTTAGAAGTTAAAGAGTGTTTGGATAAATCCTCCTAATGATCACAGATACTGGAAAATAAGAACTTGAATGATTACCAAGATGAAATAATCAACGTTAGGGGAGAATGTTGGAAATTGAAGGCTTCGAAGTTTACTAACTTGTTATTTTAGAAGTTAATGCTGCTGTTTAAGTCTGTGCGCTGTTGAAGGTTAGAGAAAATATCTTAAGTCGTTTCGTACTAACTAAATATTAGTTAGTGCTGCCAGTACAAAGTATTAGTACTGCCAGTTTATTAGTACTGTTAGTATAATAGTTAGTACTGTTAGTTATATAGTTAGTACTGCTAAAGTGATATGCATGAGATATATTAAGAATAGATATGCATTGATCACTTGACGTATTTTGTAAGCTCATTAGGGTTTCCTTGGTGTAGAAAAGGAACCCTAAGGCATAGATCTAGATATCAGTTTTCACATTAGTTTTCATATTAGTATTCATAGTTTGCATAGCAATCATAGTTAGTATTCATAGCTATTTTGGAAACTCAAAACTAGTATCATATAATAGAAAGTTTTAAGTATAGATCTTGTTTTACTGTTTCACTGTTCTTCTTAGTATTACAAGCTAGATTCCGCATAGTTTATGATATTCTCAATCTTAGTTTCTACTATAGGTGTATTGGATCTATCGAATACAACTAAGCTTTAACAAGCCAAGTAAGATCTGTCAAGAAGGGATCAACACTAAGTATATTGGCAGTATTAACATAAACTGTTAATATACATATTGCGAATCATAATCATAACCATCAAACCAGTATATAATCAAATGATAAGAATAAGTATATAATCAAACCAGTACCACCATCACTACATTCAACAGTAGCATCTTGGACAGACCATATAATGAACTCACAGATCTAAACATAGAACCACTTTGATTTGCTTAGCGATAATAACTTCTTTGGCTGAGTACTTGACTCAGCCCACGTAAAAAAAGATCTGATATAACAAAACTAAGGTTTAGGTAACCCTTATAAACATTAACTTCTAACTTAGATCATGGTGCGTTCACTTTGACATGAGCCTATAGCAACAAATCACAAAGCAAGTTCTAAACATGAAACCCTAAACATCTATAATACAAACCAAGAGACTTCCAGTACATCGATTTATATAAGCAACAACTCCATCAAAGACTAACCATGCGTAAAAACAGATCTTGTTATTTGACCTGCTGTTGTCATTGATTCTGATTATCCTAAACAGAAAACCTATTTGCTTCACGCTTTAAGCCTAAACTTCTACTTTAATAAATACAGAAACCCTAACCTTGAGTTTTCTTTATACAATCTGAATCTTTGAAGCTTCAAACCTTGTGTCTTTGCTGTCCAAAACCCAGACCAGCAACCTCTTGTGATGCAAGCTTCTAGCAAATCAGAACCTTTGATCTCATTGTGTCTTCTGATTTCTTGTTGCGATGTAACAGTATTAACCAAACGAACTCAAATTTGAATCATGAACCAAGAACATGAAACCTTTATTATGAAGACCTTGAATTAGTGTTGATCCAAAACCAAACTTTCTGTTTTTTCAAATTAGGGTTTGGTGAAAAACCTTAGTTTTTCTGAATTTGACCACCGAAAACAAAAAATAAATACGACACTCTTTTCTATCTTTAAGAATAGTTGTAAAAACCCTGTAGATCCTAGATCAAGAGCCACTGGGTTCTAATACAAATT
>BQNB010010376.1:0-84095 GCA_026074375.1 Tanacetum coccineum | reverse complement strand
TTTAACTTGAATATACCTTATAAAACTTAATGTGCAAAATTTATAAGTTGTGTAAACATGGGGGGCAAAATATGTCTAAGATGAAAAAAATTTTAACACCATCAAACCCCACCCGTCCTATTCACTGTTTACACACTCAAAAACAAACTCAAACACACATACGAACACATTCCACTCGACTCACAAAAATCTAGCTGAATCACTCCGTTTCAAATCTAAGGTATAACTTTAATCTTGATCTTCATCTCCTAATCAACTCGAATCCCTAAAGGAATTGTGGGTTTTCGTCATTCTTGATCGTAGCAGCCCTAATTATCAAATTAGGGTTCGTCAAATCAAAAAGTGGTGAAAACATATAATTAATTAAGGGCTTTTGTAGTTTTAGGATTAATAAATGTATAGGTTAACCTGGCTTGATCATATGTTGTGTTTTAAAGATGTTCTTGAAAGTTTAGTGTTCGAAAATTAAAGCAATATGCAAATAATGTAATAATATGAAATGTTTGTGTATGAAATTGTTATATCATGGCTAAGTGAAAATGCTAGACTAGTGTTAAATGTGAAAATCGTTCTTGCACAAACTTGTATAAATTGAACGAATATAACCTGCATGGATCGAACGAATAATAAGTTGTGAATTGAACGAGTGTCTAAGTGTAAGGATCGAACGAGTGATTCATGGACCGAACGAGTAAACTAACAAGGGTTGAACGAGTGAATGTTAGAAAGGATCGAATGAGTGTCGTTTAGACAGGACCGAACGAGTGAAGTCTGTAGAGGATCGAATGAGTGTCTAAATGTGAGGATCGAACGAGTGGATCCTAGTGAGGATCGAACAAGTGAATACTTGTGTGGATCGAACGAGTGGTTGCAAACAAGGACCGAACGAGTGACTATTAATATGGATCGAACGAGTGCCTAATTGCATGGATCGAACGAGCGTCTATGTGACTGGATCGAACGAGTGACTATTTAACTAGACCGAACGAGTGTCTAAATGAGAGGATCGAACGAGCACACGTTTGTGAGGATCGAACGAGCACATGTTCTAAGGACCGAACGAGTGCTTGTGTACATGGACCGAACAAGTGTAATTTCAGTGCAACTCGATCTAGCTGTTTTTTCTTTAGGACCGAACGAGTGTTATTCTTTGAGGACCGAACGAGTAAAGTTATCAACACTTAACCAATTTTTTGACATAACACACTTAAGATCAAATTTTTTCTAACTAAGATTAAATTCAACAAATCTCTTAGTTTAAAATAGACAGTAAAAGCTTGACAAAACCAAGGTTAACTACATTCGACTTAATTGTTAGGATAGGTGCCTTTGTCTTACACGCTATTCGTCTATCTAAGTAGATTGATCTTCAAAAGTGCTAAAAGTCATAAAGGTTCTCATGAATGAATGATTGTGTTTTCTTATAAACTGCACTCACTCTTTCTTAAACAGACTCATGGCAATTTCAATAGCGGATCAGATTGCTTTGGATGATGCATTGGTGGCTCCTGCTGACCGACTTAAGATTGGAAAATGTAATCTTCGCTTAAGTTCGGATGTCACATCAAAGGAAGCAACCCTTCAAGTGGTCTATGATGTGCTAAAGCTCACTCCTTTCTACAAGGCATTCCAAGTCACTGCTGATGCTCCAGAGATCTATATGCAGGAATTCTGGGCTTCTGCTTATGTTCATAATCGATCTGTCCGATTTAAGATGAACAACAAGAAGCACATTATCGGTCTTGATCAATTCAGAGACATTCTTCAAATTTGCCCTAAAGTCGGTAATAAGAAGTTTGTAGAACCACCTCATGAGAAGGAGATCCTCATCTTTCTAGCTAGTCTGGGTCATTCTGGAGATATAAAGAAGATCACTGACGTTAATGTCAATAAACTGCATCAACCCTGGAGATCATTTGCTGCTGTAATCAACAAATGTCTCAGCGGAACACCATCATATGACAGTCTTCGTCTTTCTCAAGCTCAAATCTTGTGGGGTATGTACAATAAGAAGAACGTTGATTATGCATATCTTCTGTGGGAGGACTTCATTTTCAAGATTGAGACCAAAAATACGAAGAAGGGCAATGCGATGTATTATCCTCGGTTCACCAAGTTAGTCGTCAACTTTGTGATGGAAAAAGATCCTTCAATTCCTAGAAGAAACAAGGTCAATTGGCACTATGCCAGAGATGACCCAATGTTTACTACCATCAATGTCATCTCAAGGAATGAAGCCACTCAGTTGTACGGGGCTATCTTGCCAGTGTCATTAACCAATGAGGACATCCGCAACTCTGAATCATACAAAGAGTATTATGCTAGGGCTTCAGGAACAATTCCTCCTAAGACAAAAGGAAGCAAGAAGAAAGCTAATACAGACATAATCACTCAACAGAAGCCTCCCACTGCCCCCAAGGAAAAGAAGTCTGGAAAAGGAAAACAAAAGACTACAGAGCTGGAGAATATCTCTGAGGCAGATTTGACAGAGGCTGAGCAACTCAAAATAGTCATAAAAAGAAGCCGTCAAGAAACTCATAGCTCTCATGCTAGTGGTTCTGGAGCAGAAGTGAAAGGAACTGGTGTTACACCTAGGCGTTCCCGATGCTCACTTGTGATTATGACTCAGAGGATGATATCTCTTGGAAATCAAGGCGACGTGATGATCAAGATGGATGAGCAAGATCAGATGATGACGATTGCATGAGAGAACATGAGTTCATGAGACTACCCAGGAAAAGAAGAAGATGATGATGACCATGACGATGATGAGACATGATCAAGATGATGATGATGAACATGACCGATGTTAAGAAAGCTGATGATGATGATGCTGAAGAATTAAACTGAATCAGATATGATGGTGCTGATTTTGTACATCCAAGCTCACGACCATGATGATGAAAATATACAAGAATGAGGATTACTGAAGAAGATGATTCTAGTATTTATCATTAGATGAGGAAGTAGTGACAATGACGGTTGAAGGAGGCGAAATGTTGCAAGCGCGAAGAGTCAGATGTTGATGCTTCAGATGAAAAGGATCAAGGAAATAAGGCAGTCAAATACCAATACCGATCTTGATGGAAGAGATAAAGTAATGACAGATGTTGAAGACACTCATGTGACCCTAACTCCGGTTAATCCTGATGGTCAACAACAGAGTTCGTCTGTATCTTCTGGATTCGTCTCCAACATGCTGAATCCAAACCAAGATACTGGTTGTGTTTTGTGTTGATGATATTTTTCGACAACATACTGAAGCCACTTCTCTCATTGATACTTCTGTTACAGCCATCATGGAACATCCTTCACTGCACAAGTCAATCGCCCTCCAACACCGCTTCCTATCGTCTTTCAAAACCAACGATCCACCAATTAATGACTCCTGGCAACTACTACATGTCTCCTTACTACAAAATTTCCCAACTTTGCTCGTTGTTTGGCTTGATCATAGACTGAAACTCTAGAAGACAACTTTTTCCGAATTCAGGCAAAACCAATCAATATGCTTAAAGCGCTCTTCCTCTTTCCTAGCAACCGTGATCAGTATCTAGCGCCATAAAATGCTGGAAGCAGTGGACGGTTGCTGTTTCAACTGAAGTATGACAGATTCGAGAAATGAGTCTTCTACTGCAAATCGCATTCCTTGAGACAATTTATGACGGAATGAAGAAATCATCTAGGAACAAAGTCTAAAAAGGAGTCTCCAAAATTATTCCTAAAGTGAGAAGTTCGTAAACGATCGACTCGAGTCTTGAGGTTCTGGTGCGATCATCAAAGGAAGGAAGTCCATCAATTCATGCTGTAGCTGCAAATCTCTCAGAATTAGAGCTGAAAAAGATCTTAATTAACAAGATGGAAACTAACAATTCTATCAATAGGTCAGACATTCAGAGACAGCTCTACAAGGACTTAGTTGAGGCGTATGAAGCTGACAAGATCTTGTTAGATACATATGGCGATACAGTCATAATTAAAAGACCTAGAGATGGGGCAGATGATGATGATGAACCCTGCAGGAACAGAATGGGGGGTTCAAAAAAAAGACGGTCAGTCAGGAAAGGAACCCGCTTCTACCAGTGTCTCAAGTGAAACGACAACCAAGACAGCAGGAAGACGACCTAGTAAGGATCTAAGACTCCCACGAAATCTGCTAGCTAATCCGCTCCAGTAGGGGATGTTGTGCACTCTACAGATGTCTTTAAAGGTCCTGCAGACCAGGAGTTCGAAACAGGTGTCCAAGATGAGAACAAGGCAGAAAGAAGAGGTTCACATTTCCTGATTGGTTTCAACAAAACCTACGAGACTACCGCTTCTCCTGATCATGCCATGGAATACGTCTGTCCATGCCGTTATGAAAACTGTCCCAACCTTGTTAAGACCGTATGGGGGGGACACAACAACACCTCGAGGTCGTTCGATGAACAAACCGATTCACATTTTTGACTTCTCCGCTTTTGTGCTTAATCCAGGCGCTAAAAATGTTCAAACTCTAACACCTGAACTGTTAGCTGGTCAACATTTGAGTGATGAAAGGCACTGCAAGAGTTATTTGCTGACTGGAATATTTTTGTGAGGTGGTTTTACAAAGCCACAACCTGAGGAAATTAGACTGGATCAATAAAACCCCCTGAAGGTCGTCATATCGGCATGATCTGCGACAGCACTACGGTTAGTTCTATAAATTCTCAAGGTCGTCGTGTTATACCTTTTCATCATTTCATCAAAACGACTGGAATACTTCGTGGGTGGTGTGTTCAAGCCGAAAGTATCTACTTCCGTACGAAGACTAATGGCGGCAGGGGGGGGATTAGGACATATCAAAATGGATAGAAGGACTTAGTGCCTAAATCGATGTGGAGTCCAACGATTGTCGAATACGACAAATTTGCCCTCTGGGGAATCTCGATTGGGGCAGAGAAATAAGGAACGACAGTTACCTATGATTGCAAACCTTCACAGGGGAATCAGCATGGGACGTCTATTCAAAAAGACGGATATTACTGTCACAAAGGTTGAAATTGTCGAATGGCATGATTTATAAAGCATCTTGATTGGATTACAGTCGTAAGGATGATGATGCTCTCTAAAGTTCAAGAAGGGACTTACACAGACTAAGATCCAAAGACATTGAAGATTTGCTGATTCTTTTGTGCAACAGAAAAGTGTACTAATCATAAGCGTTGAAGAACGTTATTGCATTTAATGTCTCCTTAGGATGTTTACACGATGAGTTGTCATCCCAGCGATGGTGGAAGATCTTCACTGGTGTTGAAAGTTGTCAGAAGAAACTGACCTCACCAAGCCAAGAACACCGTACAGATCAAATTGAGAGACAAGACGGCTTACTTCTCCATACTCCGATCCCAAGAGGAGTCATTACGAGAATAAAGACAAGAAGAACTGATTGCTGCGCATGATGAACTTCCACAAGTTCAGCGATGGTACTCTAGATGACCGTTCGGGACTGTTTTAATGATCGCCTCAAGGAGTGAATAAGAATGGAGTACTTGCCAGAGAACTTTTGGAGCCATCGTGACAAGGGCAAACGCGAGTGCCTATGATCCAGGCGATTGAAAGAGCTAAGACAAGGAGGTATGAGGTGAGGTTAGAGGATTTGTCGGTGGACGGACCATAACGGGCGTAACCTTACGGCTTCTACAAAGGGTCCATTATGATTTATCATATGATGTTCTCATCTTAAAAAGGTCTATCCTCGTAAACACACTTTTCTTGTGATTAATGGATTAGTAGTGTAGACTTATTGGTGGAATTATTAAGATATGTCGAGTACAAATTTTTCAAGAATTTCTCAGTAATTCATAATTTTCAATAATTGTTACTCGGCATCATTCTTATAACCTCAAATTGAGGGGAGCAATAACATGTTCCAATCTGATTTCAATATCTCATTTTGTCCCCGATAAACGGTTTCAATTGATATCCAAAATATCAAGGATTAAACATTTTGGATAAGGGGAGGAAAATGTGATTAACCGGACGTAATAAATATAGACAGAATGTGATCAAATAAATTTGACTCAATGCAACTCCATACGTAGATGTATACGATAAACGATTGCACATGTTAAGGGGGAGCCTTTTAGTGATGATGAAAAACTCTCAAAGTGTAAATCTTTTGATATTTATATCATAACACTTGATTGAAATTTTCAATGTTTTTGGAAGGTGATTGTGATGAGAATATACCTCAAAAGACTGACCAAGTTCTTAAATTTTTGAGTTTTATAGGTGGTTAAGCTTAGGTTTTCAGATCCCATGATCCAGCCAGAAAAAACGGCGGGATTCTACCAGGGAATATCCACTAGTTAGTGTAGAAGTCCTTAGGTATGATAAAAGGAGAAAAGTGAGAAAAAGGGAATAATGCCGACTGAGATGGAGCTAACACTGGAACAAACCCAACAAGGTGTTAGTTATGAAGTCTCGGTAAGCATTGAGGGTTGAGACATGAAAAGAAAAGTAAGGATAAAGAGTGAAACAAAGAAGCCTCCCTATCTTAGGCAGAAACGGGTCAATAACATATGCTGTCAGAGTAAACACTCGGTGTTGTACTGAATTGAGACAGTCATGTCCCTAGTGCGTTAGGCACAATAACTAAACCCCTCCCAGCTACTCAAAGGTCAGAAGTCTTTGTTTCAAAACTTCACGGAGATACACTCAATTTCTATTGACTTTCTCATACGGTTAGTTGATATTGAAAGGTGGCACTCAGCAGTCAGCCTTCGATCACTAAAATCAAAGTGCCACTATTGAGTCTAGAGACAAAGAGATATCCATAAATCGTCATGTAGGACACTTGTCAAATTATCCTTGCTAAATCACACAATGTGAATTACAAGTTAATTTAGAGTCCTTGCATTATCACTTTTGACTGTGCCAGAAATCAGAGGTGAAATTCATTCACAATGAAGATGGAAATCCTGCTTGAGTCAACATCAAACAAGCTCATGGTAGGTAACTTGTGCGATTCTTTATGAATCAAACTTGTGACAACTGGAAAGAAACGATGGTGCGATTCTATAAGAATCAAACTTGTTCCAGGAAATGGATCAACGATTGTTAGTGAATTTTTGAAATGATAAACACTCTCGGTGTGTCACAAAAACAATTTTGTAAGTGATACACCGATTGATTTTCAAATCAATTTTCTATATCAATCGGTGAGATAGTAACTCACTGGTTCACTCTTATCGTGCTGTCTGCTTTGAGACGTTCCGATAATGAGAACATGCTGAGTACGATGAATCTAATACTTTTGTGTTAGAAGATTCAATACTTCAGCTGGAAATCCTGTCAAGAAGATTCTTCTTAAATTGAATCTATCTGATCACAGGTCGATCCTCACGGATCCGATGGTTTCTCCAACCAAACCTGGACGAATGACAAAGCCATATTCGTCCCCCTGCTTTATTGCTAACTGTTTTTTGCAGGCTATATAAAATGGTGGTGGAGGTTCCTGATTCCAGCTGGCTCACCAGATCCATAACCACATGCTCATACCCGACCAACAAACATAAAGTCATCATGAAAGCTCAATACCATGTTTTTTCAAGTCTCCGCTACTCTGATACACACAACTTAATAGAAGTGTCAAAGTGTTAAAGTTAAAGAATTTCAAGAAAGATGCAACATTAAAGCTTTTCAAGAATGGTATGAGCATGTCGGTCCAGAAGTCGCAAGTCCACAAGGTGGCAAAGTTACAAGATGGCATAGAGATTATGCTTGGTTGATGATCTCAAGATGCTCAAGATCACTATGTCAAATACAAGTTCAAGGAACAAGCTCAATCCATAGATGTCAAAATGATCTCTACAACATATTCACAAGAGAAAGTCAAGAGTACGAGCTAAAGACTAGGGATAAAGCATAGTATGCTAGGTTTAAAGTTTGTAAATTGGAGTGACCTCCCTTAGGGGGAGATTGTTGGAAACACGAAAAGTGTCGGTCACTTCCAAAGTTGTAACAAGTCTTAGCTCGTAGTTAGTATAAGGATTAGATTAGTAATCTAGTCTGGCCCAAGGCCTATGGGTGGCCCAACTCCAGCCCATGGGCCGGCCATGGTAGTATAAATATACCCTCTCCTAGTCTTGGAGAGGGTTGGTTGTTCCATTTGTTTTCACACATTCCATAATACATTCATCCATTCCATCCAAGTTTCTCTCTAACAATCCAACCCACATCTCACTTATTGTTCTTGGTTGATTCATTAGATTACTAGTATTCTTTAAGGACGAAAAACAAAGCAAAAATGGACAAAACCGGGCTCGGAATGGAAAAGCAGGAAAAAGACAAAGTCAAGTCCAAGCCCAAGTATCAAAAAGTCCACCCAAGTCAACCCCTAAAGCAAATAAAAAGGGGGGGGGGGATTTTTTTTCAAGAAAAACAAAGTTTTGGGACCTAAAACTGTTAAATCCTAAACTTATTTAAAATAGGAAAAGAGAGAAATGTGACTAGAAGCTCAGGAGGCAAAACTGCCAAATGACAAAGTGATACCCAAGGGCCTAAGCTGCTAAGGAACAAATTCTTATAAACAGCATGGACGTGTACTGCCAAACACCTTATATAACCTCAGGGGGTGTTCTTGCCAAGTTCCTGGAACTTTCCATAACCCCCTAAGGACGTGTGCGTGTCAACAACACTTACACATTAAGAGGGACTAATCTTGCCTAAACCCAAAACTTCACCCCAAGTTTTAAAAAACTACTGTATATCTTCCTGTTTCTTTCCCGCCAAAAACCCATACCCATCATATGTCTCCTCGTTGACCCTCAACATACACAACCCTTTTCACCATCCTTAACCCATCCCCCCCCACACTGTGTTTGCCATGTTGGCAATCCAAAAAACTCCACCAAGATCATCAAAGGTTTGATAAATTTCGACTTGAGCACAAGGTGAATGAAGGAGCCTGGCTTGTTTGTTTACAACACTCTCACAACAATACCTTCATTTGTGTGTCTACAAAAGAAACACACTTGCTAACTGAAGACAAGAAGACCAAGGAGGAACCCTAGCTCGTTTTTTTCTACTATTTAAGCATTGTAAGCCCTTGAGGCACGGAGTAGTTTTTAGTGTTTAAAAGTTTTAGTGTGTTAAGTTTTCAGTTTAGTTCTCTTATGTACTTGTACTTCACTTTTTTAATGAAAATTCAGTTAGTCTTACATTTGTGTTCTAAGTTACAATTGTCTCTTTAAAACCTTTAAGCTCTCACTATAAGCCATTTATAACCTGTTTTTAAACTATTATATAAAACTTTAAGAAAAATTCAAAAAGGGGAACAAAGTTACTGTTGGATAAAGCATTGGATGAATGAGCAATATTGGAAGGCTCATTGGGATTGCTTAGATTAAGCTTATTCATAAGCTTTGGGTAGGTTTAGAGCTTATTTAGGGAATCATACAACCCTGTTTTGAGCAAGGGTTAAAGGTACATTTCTTTTAAATTTTGCTTAAAAAGTTACTGTAGCATTGCTTATTAGCTTATTTTTAGCTTATTAATGTTCTTTTGTGCTTATTTGTGTTCATTAATGCTTAAGTATGCCTTGTAGAGCTTTCATTTCATTTTCATGTAATTTTGATTGAAAACTGTCTAAAAATAGCTTATTTAAGTCATTAGCTTATTATCCTTCAAAAGTGCTTATTTGTGTTGCTTTTCACTTTTTATTGCTTAATAGTGCTTAATTAGTAGTAGTCTTTAAAAAATTTTAGCTTAAAACAGATCTTGTGTATTTTTAAATCATTTTTAAAATATAAAGGGGTGTTTGGGTTAAGCATGAAAACGGGTCAAAATGGTGTGTCATGGGTTGGGGTTACATGGGTAACTTTAGCTTAAGGGTTAGAGCTTATTTAAGTCTGTTTTTCTAAAGCTTTCAGTCAAAAACCTGTTTTTCAAGTTTTCACAAGTGTTTTTTCAAACTGTGGTTTTAAAAAAAAAGGAAAATTCAATGGCTTTTTTTGGAATAAGCCTTGTCAATTAAGTTGTGGTGTCAAGTGTTGTTCATTTGTGTTGTTATAAACAGCTGTTCAAAAGTTCCTATGAGGCACTTGACTTTTTGAGTCTCAAAACTACCAAAGTTTTAAGTGTCATTTTTTTAAAAGCAAAAAGCCCTTTTTCAAGAGTAAAAATCAGCAACTTTAAATGGTTTTTGGAAGCTTAAAATTTGTGCACAAGTCCATTTCCTAGTGTTCTTCATCTGTTTTAACTTTGCTTTTAATTTTGAGCTTATTTGACAGCTTAAAATAAGACTTGTCAAATAAGCTTGGCTGTCTTGTTCAGCTTTTCTCCCGTTGGTGCTAGGGGGTGAATTTTAAGCCATCTTATTTAGCTTATTAGTTTACCTTAGCCTTAGCTTTTAGCTTATCTTAAGAGCCAATAAGCTCTTTGTTAAGCTCCCTTAGTTTCAGACCTTAAAAAGCTCTTCTTGTTGCTTATTTTTGAGCCAAAAGTGTGACTCTAGCTTAAATTTTTCACCAACAGTACTAACTCCCAAGGTTAGTACTGCTGTGTGAATTAAGCCACTTCTTGGCTTATCAAGCTTAACTCAGTAGCTTATTTGTGTTCCTAGTAGCTAATTAGGTTAGTGTGTTAAGCTGTGTTTGCTTATTTGCCATTTCCTTGACTTATTTGTGTGTTACAGCACCATAGATTAAGAGTGCAAAAAAAACAAAAAGTGTTTTATTTTTTGTTTTCTTTTAAGTTGTAAGCTTTGTTAAGTGTCTTTTTAGTTTAAGCCCCTTTTAAGCTTATTTAGTCTTAGTTTTTAGCTCTTTAAGTGCTTATTTAGGTTAGATAGATAATATTTCTTTTTGCTTATTTGTCCAAGTCTAGCTTATTAGTCCACAAAGTCCAAAGGACTTAAGCATTTTGCCCTTAAGCTTTATTAAGCAAATCTGTCATTTTAAAAGCTCTTTTTCAGCTTATTCTTAGCTTTTCAAAAAAGGTTGTAGTTTTGAAAGTTGTTAAGCTCAATAAGCTTAACAACTTTGGTTCACAAAGTTTTTCAAAAAAAAAAAAAAAAGGAGACAAGGGGTGACCCGGGTGAGCAAGACTCGAACCCGGGCCTCTACCCTCGTACACCTTCTTTTTATTAGACACAGATTTCGCTGCGCCCTTGCGACTTTTTCATTGAAGTGAAGTGGGCTTTGTATTTAAGGTTAAGGGGTGTTTCACCCTTTTAAGACTATAAGCTGTTTCAGCTTTATTTGGGCTTATTCATAAGCTAATTGTTAGTTCTATTTTTTCGTAGGTTAGTTATAGTGTTAAGTATTTTAGGTAAATTTTTCAGAATTTTTAAAAGATGTTTAGTATTTTTTATAATTTAATTTAGTTAAAAGTTTAAAAAATTCATAAAAAATACAAAAATTATCAAAAAAAAAAATTTCTTTTTTAGAAGATTTTCTTTAGTCATATAGTTCGTAGGAAAAATACAAAAATTTTCGTAGGGTCATTTTTGTAACTTTTTTATTTTTAAAGAACGGACTCGTGGTTAGCTGGTTTTTTTGTCTTGGGATCGTTTTTTTGGGTCAAACGACCTCCGTTTTCAGTCTAGTCTTTTTCATTCTTCGTTATTAGTCCCCTAGAGTAGTTTAGAAGTGAAAATTTCCTTGTAGGGTTAATTTTGAAGATTTTAGGTTTTTGACCCTTTGTTCAGGATTCGTGCTCTCGTTTTCTAGCTTAATTTCATAATTTTTAGGTTTTTCTTAATCGTTTTTGTTTGTTATTGTTTAATTTAGCTTTTCACACTCTCAAATCATTTCTCTCTTTTATCACTCCAATCGTTCGCCGTATTTATTTCGAGCATCAAAGCCTCGTTGGGATTACGACCGGGAACATTCTATACTGCTCCTGGTTTTGTTGATTGTTGTTGTTTTTTAGACATTATATATATTTTTATTTATTATATATTGTTTATATATATATATATATATTATATATTATATATTATATATATATATATATATATATATATTTATATGTTATATTATTAGATTTGATTAAGCACTATTCAGAGGCCACAAGAGCAATACATGCCCAAAGAGAGGCTGATCGACAGGTGGAACGTGTGAGGTACAGCGTTATGTCGTGATGTGATCACCGAACACGACAGGGCGTCCGTAATGTCGTGACTGGTACGTCTTATTGAATATCGTTATGTTACAATACTGTTTGATTCGGTGAGCGATGATAAAGTTTTGTGGTATGTTGACTTAGCCATTTTATAGATATTAAACCAGCCAAAATATAAATACTAGTTACGAAGTCGAACTAGCAGACGGAAAAAAAGTGGTATTGCACCCAACACTATCTAAGGGTTGTGCTCTGATTACTTGACAACTTATTTGACATGGATTCCAATGCCAATAGAGTTGGGTAACTTCGATGTAAATAATTGGAATGGATTGGATGGTATAACGCGATGCCGTCATCGTGGTGTGGTTAAAAGGAGGGTAACATGTGCCTGTACAAGGAACAAGACGTTAGTTGTTGAGGGTGATAGTGGTGCGTCACGATTGGAAGATGTGAATCCTGTATCAAAGCAAGGGAACAAACATAGAAAGGGGATCTCTAGTTGTTCTTAGCTCAAAGAGGAACAGAGAAAAGAACCATCAAAAGAAACAGTTGCAAGACGTGCCAGTGATTCGTAACTTTCCTGAGGTGTTTCCTGAAGATTTTGCCAGGGTTCTACCACCTCGACAAGTTGATTTAGAATTTGAGCTGAGTGCCCGGAGCCGCACCTGTGGCGTGCACCATACCTGTTTGGCCACCGTCTGAATTGAAAGAATTATCAAATCAATTGAAGGAACTATTAGAGAAATGGTTTATTCACCCGAGCTCTTCACCTTGGGGAGCTCTAGTGTTGTTTGTTAAGAAGAAGGACGGATCATTCCGTATGTGCATCGATTATCGCGAGCTAAATAAGTTGACCGTCAAGAATTGGTATCCACACTCAGTTTAGACGAGGATGTGACGGCCTGTTTGATCAACTTCAGGTTCCAGAAAGTATTACTCAAAAGATTGATCTGCTGGTTGGTTAATCACCAACTTCGAATTAGAGAGAAGATATATCCCCTATTTTGCGCTTTTCGGACTAGATACGGTCACGTAATGAATTTCATGTAATGCCGGTTGGTACTACCAAGCTCTTGCGGTATTCATGGATCTAATGGAAATTTCGTGCTGTGCCTCCATACCTGATTAATTTGTGATCGTAATTCTTGATGACATTACTTATCTAATCCAAGAATACAGAAGAGCTACGAAAAACATTTTGAAGATCATTTTAGAGTTAGACTCAAGAAATATGAGCAATTGTACGCCAAGTTCTTAAAGTGAAAATTTCTGGCTGAGTCGTACAATTTTCTCGGTCACGTGATCAACAATAAAGGTGTTCACGTGGATCCTGCGAAGGTTGAGGCTATCCGAAATTGGTCTGCACCGACAACACCGACAAAAGTAAGACAATTTTTGGGTTTAGCCAGATATTACCCAAGATTCATCAAGGGTTTTTCGTTAATTTCCAAGCCTCTAACTAATTGACCAGAAAGAACTAAAAGTATGAATGGGGTACGAAAAGAGAAGAAGCGTCCAAGACTTGAAGCAGAAGTTATGCTCCGCTCCTATCCTAGCTTTGCCTGAGGGAACTGAGAACTTCGTTGTATACTGTGATGCGTCGCACAAGGGTTATGGAGTTGTCCTGATGCAAAAGGAAAAAGTGATAGCATATGCCTCTCGACAACTGAAGAAGCATGAGGAAAACTACACGACCTATGATTTAGAACTGGGCGTTGTAGTGTTTGAACTTAGACTCTAGAGACATTATTTGTATGGTACTAAGTGTACTGTGTACACAGATCATAAGAGTCTACAGTACATTCTGGATCAAAAGGAGCTCAACATGAGACAGCGGCGATTTGGATTGAACTATTGATTTACTACCTATTTTGACATCCTTTAACATCTAGGTACGTCCAACTATTTGAATCTTGTGGTATTATGTTAGTAACGGGTGATCTGTATTTTCTAGATGTCTCCCACTCATTAATCATTATTCTCTCCACCATACCCCCCATTACCCCGTCGCTCTCACACATAAAGGCGGCTTATTACCTCTCCTCGGCTCCCACCCTACCTTTAGATCTCATATAGTCTCTCTCACTGCTCATGTAGCTCTCTCTCCTCCCTCAATGCTCAGACCGAGGCGATTCAGAGGATAAAACTTGAAAAACTGAAAATCTTGGACCTTGTGCAATGTGATGTACTTTAAGTCCATATAGAGAGATATCTGGAAATCCTGTCGCTCGCTCGCTCTGCGCTCGCACTCGTGATTGTTAGTTATTGTGGGTTTACGGGATGTTGCCATGCATGAATCGCACAATCTAAATATTCCATTCACCCGGGGTCAGACAAGATGTGACCAAGGACTTAAAGAGCTCTATTGGTGGATACCCGAAACCGAAACAGACAAGCTGTGATCGACACCTATGTCGTAAAATGTTTTGCCTATGTGCCAAGGTAAAAGCTGAGCACCAAAAGGACATTTCCGGTTACTTCAACAACCTGAAATCCCTAGGTGGAAGTGAGATGAAATATAAACCATGGATTTTGTCTCAGGACTTCAAGAACGCAAGTGGTTATACTACAAACCACTCACCATTCTGGGTTATTGTTGACCGACTAAACTATAATTGCTCATTTCTTGCTACGCAAATGATGAAGATGACAGCAACAGAAAAACTCTTTTTGGCCCAATTTATTAAGGGAAATTGTATGTAAGGCATGGCGTACTACGTCAATTCATCTCTGATAGAGACAGTTTGTTTACATCAAGATTTTGGAAAATCACATATGCAAAGAAGCGATGGCGAAAACCCAACTAGATATAAGCACCGCTTACCACCCAGAGATAGATGGTCAAAGCGAGAGAACTATTCAGACGCTGGAGGACATGTTACGAGCATGCGTAATTGATTTTGGTAGTAGCTGGGATCGACACATACCATTGGTCGAATTCTCCTACAATAACAGTTACCATGCAAGCATCAAGGCTGCACCATTTGAAGCTTTATATGGGTGAAAGTGTAGATCGCCAGTTTGCTGGAGTGAAGTTGGAGATAGCCAACTCATTGGCCCAGAATTGGTCCGAGAGACATCAGAAATGATTGTTTAAATCAAGAACTGATTTCTAACTGCCAAAAGCCGTCAGAAAAGTTATGCGGATGTCAGACGTAAACCGATGGAATTTCAAGTGGGTGATATGGTCATGTTAAAGGTATCGCCTTAGAAGGGCGTAATCCACTTTGGGAAACGTGGTAAGTTAAGTCCACGGTACATTGGACCATTCAAAATCATAGAAAGAATTGGTCCCGTGGCATACAAGCTGGAGCTTCCTGATAAACTCCGTGGAATTCATAACACCTTCCATGTTTCGAATCTCAAGAAATGTCTAGCGGATGAAAACTTGGTTATCCCACTTGAAGAGATCCAACTTGACGACAAATTGCACTTTATCGAAGAACCAGTAGAAATCATGGACCGCGAAGTGAAGCAGCTCAAGCAAAGTCGAATTCCTATTGTCAAAGTACGATGGAATTCCAGACGAGGTCCAGAATATACTTGGGAGCGAGAAGATTTCTTCAAAAGAAATTACCCTCATCTTTTCTCGAGTAATAAGAAGACAAGATTGAGGAATCGAGCACCGGGACGGCGCTCCCTTAAGGAGGGGAGGATGTAACATTCCGTATTTAAGGTCACTATTTACTTCGAGCTTTATTTCTATTTTCATTTTTAAGCAAAGTTATTAATTTTACGTTTACCCGATTTAGTAAGAATTTCCCGTTCTTAGCTTTGCGTGAGCCGTATTTAGAAATCTATTCCGTCTTCGTGCCTCAAGTGGTTTAATAATCTCATAATATTCCCCGATGATTATAATTTACACCATTTTCATTTTCCGTTGTGTTTCGCGTTTACGAAAATTTCTTGCTTAAAACTCGCGTTTTACCTTAAACCTTACCTTTATTTAATTAACCTTACACTATACTTTAATTAAACTTTTATAACAAAAAAAAAATTCACAAAACAAGGCCCTATGGCCGGTTACCCTTTCCCACACACAACATCTTTTCTCTTTTCTATAAACTCACTCATTGCACTCATTTTTCCATACATGCATTCTTGTGAAATTAAACCATTCATTTCAAAAACTTTCCTCCCTCCCTTCTCTTTGCTGCTGCCGTACACCATACCACCACCATCATCACTCTCACAAAATTTTCCTACTCCTTTTTATCATTATAACATCATCCTAAAGCCTCTTGCAAAGTTTGGTAAGGATTCATGAAGATTTGAAGAAGTTAGGGCTTGTTTCTTGATGTTTTATTGAAGGGTTTTCACTAGGGTTTTATTGAGAGAAGTATTGGTGATATTTAGGAGGGTTAGAAGCATTATAAACTTGGGTTTTGGGGTCTCCTTTGGTTCAAAATCAGCCCTTGTGCAAGAAGGGTGTTCTTGTTTTTCATTCTCTAGCCTAAATCAACTCCTAGTAAGATCTTCTATTTATTTTCAATTTTTCTTTTAATTTTGATCCATGAAAATGGAAGTTTGATTTTAGAAATGCATGTTATATGATGTATGAGTTGTGTTTAAGGGCTTGGTATGGCATTGCAAG
Organism: Tanacetum coccineum; assembly: GCA_026074375.1. Taxonomy (NCBI): domain Eukaryota; kingdom Viridiplantae; phylum Streptophyta; class Magnoliopsida; order Asterales; family Asteraceae; genus Tanacetum; species Tanacetum coccineum. Next base: position 67,408 of record BQNB010010376.1, on the reverse strand, counting down.
TGATGGGTTAGAGTTAAGATTGATGTTTGGATAGGTTTTAGAGTAAATAATAGGGATTGTTTTGGAACAGTAGAAAAAACGGGTTATAGCAAAAATATTATGTCTTGGAGCCTATGATTAAATTATATGACTGGAAAGATACATGTCTTAGCATCATAGGATAGTTGGATGCTCAACCAACTCCTTGGGATGAGTGAGTTATGGTCAAAACTAGAAAATAGGTCAAATCTGGACATATGATTAGAATACGAGTTAAACTCCAACTTTTTGCCATAAAATGTTAGGTTTTAAAGATTGGGTCAGTGGTAGACATCTTAATGAAGCCATATCCTTTGACCTCACCTTCATTGCTATCATGGTTTGGGATTTATGACCATTTTAGTAAAGGGTAAAGTTTTTTCAAACTTTCTGTTTTGGATAACTAGGGGTAAAATAGTCTTTTCATATATCTACGAAACTTTGTAAATTATGAGACTTACATTTTTGGAAACTAGATACAAATATCTTTCCAGGAGTGGAATCCTCACATATATAACATTTGTGAGCTTGGAGATATGAGTCCATGAAGTCGAGTTAAAATCAGAAACTGAGTTTTTACGTCTAGTCTAAAAATTTAAAAACGTATAGTACACCGTGATAAAATAAAGTTAGAAGCCGAAACTTAGTAGGTGTTCATTTGCCTATAAGACCAGGTTCACAAGTCAATTTGGGATTAAAAAGTCTTGGAGATTGTCAAGGGAAATTGCCATGCTTATCTTGGAAACACATCTCATGAACACATGTTTAATTTTTACGTATTATTACTTTCTACGTATTAAATCGCGTCACGTATTTTAGGAGGTGCCTAGGAGTACTTCCCGCTCATTCAAGACTCATAATACTTCTGATCTAATTGCTCTTACGGTGAGTTCATAGCCTCGCCTTTCAACTTTTAAACTGTATTTATAAAACCCGCGAGGGAGATACATGCTTGTTTTATAAACTGAGCACAAGAAACTTTATGGTATGCTAGACCCAAATAGGGATTAATTGCAGAAGTAGTATTGCAAAAGTCCCACATCATGAACTGTTAATTACCTATAATGGGTGAGCGCTAGTACAAGTAAATAGATCTATTGGGTTTGACAGCCCTGTCCGGGGGTATGAATCGAATCCTTTCGAGCACCCAGTCAACGGACAATTTGTATTTAGAAGATAGGTAAAGGCTATAATACCTGTTATGGCGGCAACAAGCAATTAATTACAAGATATGCGTTAACGTCAAGGCTTCGTGTCATGAGCTATTGCAATTAGAAACTTGTTTAATGGCTTGTCGTACAACAAGTCACCGATGAACAAAAACTTGTGTTCTCTTTTATCTCTTACAAACTTATGGATTACATCAACAATTAGTTGTTGATTTTTTAGCATTGTTTATCTCAGGTAATCAAGGGTGATGGATGCTGTGTACGAGGAGTCTGCGCTAAAAGTTTTTAAGAACTTGTATTTTGTTCCATTTTATAAAACTAATTATCCATGTTTTGGAAAAACTTATGTTATGAATTTGGTAACGTTTCTGTGGTCGTATGTTTAATTAATTGAAAATTCTTCTAAAGGAACAATGTTTTTAAACGCCTCTTTTCGAGTCGTTTTCCATATCCTTATGCAATTGTACTATGAATTAACACCCAATGTTGTATATTCCGCTGCGTGAAATTTGGGGGTGTTAAACTAAAACACATCATCTTTCTCAAGGAATTAGTGTAAATCATGTTTTTGGTCTTGAAAACCCTAGAACTTGATCTAGGTTCCTCAAAATCAAAAGTGGGTGAAACCCTAAATTGTTTGAGGGATTTTGTTCGTCTAGGGATGCTAAAGACTCACTTAGAACAGTTTTGAATTTGGTTAACGTATGATTGTGTTTTATTTAATTCTTGTTTGTGAAAATGTGGAAAAATGGGTAGAAATAGTAAATGTTGTTGGGTTTGTTGTTCAAAAGTGTTAGGTCCTATCCTTGTATGCATTTAATCCTTAAAATCCCACGTTTTAACATAAATAAAACTTATGTATGAGCTTTATGTGATATTCCCTTTCATGTTCTTTGAGCTTTTATTTGCAATATTTAGTGGTTAAATCTTGTTGAAAATGATTCATTTGTTGTTGTGTGATGCTAAGATATTGTATAAATGAGTTATGATGCCTAAAAATACTAAGTTATAAAGTTGAAAATCCAAAGGCGAATTAACAAAGTATGAAGGAGGCGAATTAGTTCACCCCTTTAGGAGGCAAATTAGTTTACGCATTTTAGGAGGAGAATTAGTTCACTCCTTTAGGAGGCAATTAGTTTACTCCTTTAAGAGGCGAATTAGTCATTTCCCTGAAGGAGGCGAATTAGTCATATCCCTTAAGGAGGTGAATTAGTCATTTCCTTTAGGAGGAGAATTAGTTATCTTTCTTTAGGAGGCAAATTAGTCTTATCTTCTTAAGGAGACAAAATTAGTCAGTATCCTTTAGGAGGCGATTAGTATTTTCTTCTTAAGGAGGCGATTATATACTCCTTTATGAGGCGATTAAAACATAATTTTGGAGCAAATTAAAATTGTTAACTTTTGCAATCTAGGGGGACCCCCCAAAAAAAACGTTTTTTGGAATGTTTTTTTTAAAATTTTTTACCCCTTGAACTGTCATTAAAACTGTATGCCATTTTGTGTCATATATAAACTTGTTATTTATAAAACTGTATGGCAAACTCTTAGCTGAATTCATAACTACCAAAGCTCAACAAATTGACTGGGCAATGCCCTTGTTGTCTTGAGAACCGTCTGTATCAGGCAATTGCAACATGAGGATCTAATCCAGGAGGGAATAACCAAAGGAACATTACTTATCAGTAGCATTGATGCACTTGCTCTTACTACCATGCTATCCAGCATTCTTATCAATGGGAGGGGATGAAAGTTCCTGTCCCCTTATATGCATCAATTCTAGGCATACCATCACCAAAACACAAAACATCATACCATTCAAGAACGATGACAAGAAGTTTTCTGTGATGTCAAAGTGTTCAGAGATATTCCTCAAACATATGTCTAAATGATTTTGGGTCAAGGAATTGATGAAACCTCCATTGAGAGGAAGCCTATCATTCATACCAGAAACTTGGTCTTTCTAGAGAGATCAAGTACTTTATTGATGTGATTATTGATCCTCATGCATCAACCATGGAGAACCTTTGCATCAATCTCAACAAATGTCTTGTAGAAAGGTATTGGTCTTGATATGATTTCGTCTTTCAAGAGTTCAAATCCTAGTGGGATTGTACTTAAAGAGAATCTCGACTTTGTGCTTTAATCTGAGTGGACTTGACTTACCAGATTGTATAACATAGATTCTAAGAAACAAGAAAGATATTATATCCTAGATTCACAAAGAAATTCATTTATCACTTCCTCGAAAAAGATAAGTCCAATTCAATGAGAAACATAATGTTTATGCACACTGCTCGTGATGATAGCTTACTGGGTACCATGAGATTCGTCTCCAGACATGTAGACACTCAAGTATATGGTGCAATCCTTCCTGAAGCAATGACGAATCGAGCCCTGCTAGACTCTGTTGCTTACATGACTTATTATGCAATTACTTTAGGAGCTGAACCTCTAAAGTCAAGGAAAAGGCAAAAGAAATCGGATTTAGCCATTGGATCTGAGGAATCTCCTTCCAAGAAGAAGTCTACTAAAGCTAAGAAAGTTGCTGCTACCAAACCAAAATAGACTAAGAAGAAGGCACCGGTTAAGGCTGACAGAGGCAAGGGTTTGAATGTTCTCTCAGAAGTAGCACTTTCTGAAGTTGCTCAGCTCAAGGAGGTTGCCAAATGAAGCAAGAAATATTTCCACATTTCTCATGCAAGTGGCTCATGTGATGCAACTGATTTTGAATTAAGGGTTCCTGATGAGCAACATCGCAAGACTTCAAGTACATATGAAGGAACTGGTACTAAACTAGGGGGTTCCTGATGTACCAAAATATGATTATGAAAGTAAGAAGAGTCTTAGGGTGATAAGTGGAGAGAAGATGATGATGATGAAAAACACTGAAGATGACAAGGGTCTTGATTGCTAGTGATGGTAATGATGATGATGCATGGTAAGATGCAATGGGTGATGTGATGATGATGATGCATAATGTTGATGATGTCCAGAAGATGTTGGCACAAATGACAATGACAAAGAGACTGACAATGATAGAACTGAGTCAAACATAATCAAGATCTCCTGTTCTCAATCGGTCTAGCGCTGAATACTATGAAGAAGAAGAAGATATGATTGATGATGAAGAAATGATGGATGAAGAAAAAGATGACGAGGTCACTAAGAAGATGTATAATGATGTAAACATAAATTTGGGAAATAAATGAGGCTGACTGTCGATGTTGATTAGTGGTGCAGACAACAAAATGTTTTTCAAGAGTAGGGTTTGAGGCAAGTAGAGGAGATGTTCATGTGTCAACTTACATTAGTTCGTTTCTTAAACTTATAAGCAAGCTCCTAAATCTTGAGAATCCTTCTCTAGCTGATAATGAAATTGCTTCTTTGATGGACACCACAGTTCGTCATAAAGAGCCAAGGTGTCAGACATCGTCTCTTTACACTGTTTCAATAACGGCAGTTCCTAAAATTACATCCGTTCCACCACCTCCTTTCTTCAATCCTCTTCCATAACAAGCAACACCAACTCCGACACCAACAACTTCTGAAGCTACAACCTCATTTCTTTCACTTCTAGATTTCTCATATGTATTCAAGTTCAACAACAGAGTCATCAACTTGGAAAAAGATCCGTCAGAGATAAAGCAAGTTGACCAGTATTCTCAAGCTCTCTCCTTCATTCCTGCTATAGTAGATCGTTACATTGACAACACACTTGGAGAAGCATAATCCCATAAGGCATTCTGGCACATATTTTGTCTATAGAGAAAGAAGCTCAAGCTGAGAATAGGTTTACATAGAATCATTGACACATCAATGAGAGTTATTCTTAAAGAAGAAATCAACACTCAACCTCCTTAGATTCTCCCTTAAGCAGTCTCAGACTTTGCAACTTCTATGATAGAGAAAAATGTCACAGAATCATTAGAAGCTACAGTCTTGGCAAGGTCTTCCTCTTAACCAAAGTCAACTTATGAGGCGGCCGCATCACTCTCTAAGTTTGAGCTTACAAACATACTTATAGACAAGATGGAGAAGAACAAATCATATGATAAAGCTGACTATAAAAGGGAGATTTATGATGCACTGGTCACAAATCTTATCAAACTTGCAAAGATCTATTGATACATATGTGAAGTCTGTACGTTGAAGAGGAGTCTAGATGACATAGAAATAGCATCAAATCCCCTCAGCTGGATCAGACTGGGACAAAAAAGGAAGTCAAGCAAGTGAAGACCGAGTCATACAGAAATTCATGGGTAAGGAAAATAATCTTCAAGGACACCTATAATGACGCCTCCTACTCTTAACTAGCCCCTTCATGGATAGTTTGCCCCATGTAGAGGAACCAAGTCATACAGTTGATGACTCGGGAGTACAACAGAATCAAGAGTTCAACATAGGGAACAATGATGAACAACTCGCTGACAAGGAGGTTTCCAAGACTGACTGGTTCAAGAAACCTGAGCGACCTCTAACTCTTGATCCTGATTGGAATAAGAGAAAAAATTTTGACTTCCGACCTCCTCAGACCTGGATTAGTCAAGTTGCTCGTGCTGAAGAACCTCATACTTCATTCAATGAGCTCATGGATACTTCATTCGACTTCTCTGCATTTGTCCTGAATCGGCTCAACATTAAAGATCTAACTTAAGAAATTATGGTCGGACCAGCATTCAAGCTACTCAAAGGCACCTGCAAGAGTCTTACAGAATTAGAAATATCATCTTGAAGAATGTTCCAAGGCTACCACTGAACGACTTGACTGGCATAACCCTAAAGGCAAACCGTATCTGTTCGATCTCAGTAAGCCTCTTTCATTGATTCCATATCATCCAGGCCATCAAGTTATCCCTCAGGATTACTTTATCAACAATGACCTGGATTATCTGAAAGGAGGAGATTTAAGCAGACAATACTCAACTTTTGTTACAAAGACAAAGGCTGCTACTTATGAGATCAAATGGATTGAAGACTTGGTTCATAATTTGTGGAGTCATATGAAAGTGACATATGATAAGCATGCTTACTTGGGCACTTCATAATGGGGTCCCCAAACGTCAACGATTCTACGGGTTTGCAAGCAATATGACTTCATCTAAAGATGTCTACGCCGTATAACGAATAATTTTAGTTACCAGGACTTACGATTTTGAAGAAGTTTGGACATATGGTCACCTAGAGAGATTGATGTTTGCAAGAGGATTAGCAGCTATACAAAGTTGAGAGAAGGCGATTTCATACGAGTTCGCTACAAGACATAGGATAGACATGTTTACTTCTACTTGTTTAACAGAAGCTGTCCAATCTCACAATAAGATGAACGGTTTGACTTGAAGTTAGCATTATTACGTATTATTCACCTATGGATTGTCATTCAAAGGCGGGTGGAAGATCTTCAATTAGGTGTCAAAAGTTTCCTGAAGAAGTCAAACCTTACCAAACCTGACACTTCAAGTAGATTTAAGGAACAAAACACATACATAGCATATTCAGACCCTAAAGGAGTGACATACAAGGACCAAAACAATAGAAACAGATTGATGTGCGCTAATGAACTCCATAAATTCAGTGATGGCACGCTCAATGATGTTCAGACTGCTCTTCATGATATTGCTAAGGGAATAAGGATGGAATATCTACCAAAGAGGAAATGGAGTGGATTAGACAAACGAAGGGCTCAGGTTATTGTTCAGGATATCAACAAGCAGCTTTATGAGAGGAGGTTGATACGGAATTTAGAGAAGTTTGTTAGTGGAAGAAAATACAGGAATGACCTCAGGCTGCTGGAACGGACAATATGATTTTGTCATATTTTATCCTATCTTATTTCAGGTCCATCTCTCGTATATCATAATTCTTGTGAATATGTGAATAAATAGTGTTGACTAATATTAGGCTAATATCCTGTTTAAGTACGATTTTTTAAAGAATTTCTTAGTAAATTCAAAAAATTCAAATTAACGTACTCAAACGCCATATTATTCCCTCATAATTTGAGGGGGAGCATTAAAATGTTCCTATAATCGGCTTGTTAATAATTGGACATTTTTTTCCCTGAATCTATGAATATTTGAATCAATTGATATCCAAAATATCAAGAGATTTGACATTTTTGATAATGGGAGAAAATGTGATTAAAATATATGGCTAAAGATGTGAATTGCAAGGACTTAAGTGCAAGCTTCTCCCTTCATGTTCTAAACATTTTTGAATATCGATGCACATGTTGAGGGGAGCATTACAAATGGTTTTAAGGCTATGAACGATACCAAAAGACCGACCATGCATTTAATTATTTGAAGTTATAAGGTGGTTAGGTATAGGTATTCGTTCTCACGATCCAGCCAGAACTGGAGGGATCTACCTAGGGACAATCCACTAGTTCATGTAGAAATCCATATGTATCATATAAAAAAAGGAGTAAAAGTGAGAATAAGGGAAAAGTGCCGACTGGGATGGAGCTAGTACTGGAACAAACCCAACAAGGTACTAGTTATAAAGTCTCGGTAAGCACTGAAGTGGTTAAAGAATTAAAAAGAAAGATTAAGATAAAGGGTAAAAAGAAAGAAGCACTCCTTACACCTAGGCAGAAACCGGGTCAATACATCTGCTGTTAGTATCACAATGTGAAATGCATGACATTGAGATGACATCTGGACCCAGTGATGCAATGCACAACCCTCCCTAGCCACTCAAAATCTATCAAAAGATATATGTTTCATTCCTTACATAGATTACACACATTTCTATCGACTTTCTCATTCCGAGTTAGTTGGTATTGAAAAGGTGGAAATCTGCTCCAGCCTCTGATTACTAAAACCAGATGTGCACTATTGAGTCTAGAGCCAAATGAGATCATCTATAAATTCATTTAGGACAGTTATCCAAAATATGCTTGCTAATTCACACAATGTGAAGATGGAAATCCTGCTTGAGCCAACATCAAACAAGCTCTTGGTAGGTGACTTGTGAGATCCTACAAGGATCGAACTTGAGATATTGGATATCAATTCGGTCTAGCTTATGCATTGATGAATAAATTTTGAAAAGATTAAAACTATTGGTGTGTCATAAAAAACATTTGCATCTTGATACGCCGACTGATTTTCCTAAATCAATTTTCAATCTTGTATCCATGGGAAGCCTCACAAAGGTATCTGGACATAGGAAAGCTAAACACGAATTGACGGCTTAATCGGGAAGATAGTAACTTACCGGTTCACTCATATCCATGTTGTCTGCTTTGAGACGCTCTGGTAATAAACAACGGCTAGTGTAAGCTACGGAAAAAAAAAACCCTGTCAGAGATTCTTCAGAATTCTACCTGATCACAGGCAGTATTTATACTGAATAACGGGGAACCGTGGTTGTTACAACCATATTCGACAAAGTGACAAATCCACTTTCGTCCATATATGTTGTTTATCACTAACCTATTTATGCAGATTTCTTGACTAGTTGCAGTTTCCCGATGATGAGTCGAAGCCAATACCACATGCTTATACTCGATCGACATATATAAAGACATCATGAAAGCTTAAGTACATGTTTCAAGACTTCCGCTACTCTAATACCGTACGTCTTTCTTGAAGTGACGAAGTGTTAAAGTTAAATATTTCAAAGAAGTTTTTGTCATTTAATACCGAAGTCTTTCTAGAACGTGACGATAGTGTTATAGTTAAAGAATTTCAAGAAAGATGTTTTATTCAAGCTTTCAAGACCAAAAGTATGAGCATGTCGGTCCAAAGGTCACAAGTACACAAGGTGGCAAGATCACAAGATGATGATAAGAGATTATGCTTGGTTGATGATCTCAAAGAAGTTTAAGTTCACATACAAGTCAAGCCTAAAGTCAAAGATCACTATGCCATAGTCACAAGATGAAGTCAAGAAAAAAATCTGTGAGCACAAGTCTGAAGACAAAGCATAGTATGCTAGGTTTAAGTTTTTGTAAAATGAAGTGACCTCCCTTAGAGGGAGATTGTTAGGAATACAAAAGTATCAGTCACTTCCATTAATTCATTTAGATTAGCTGCGTATGTAAATATTCGGAAACTAGATAGGCTAGTAGGCCAAAGGCCCATGAAAGCTCATGGCAGGCCCTAACTGATCACATAGTAAGTATAAATACCCTTTCCATGCTATGGAAAGGGTGTTGGTTATTTCATTATTTCACATAGTAATATATTTTCTCTTTCACTTTCTCTCACTAGAAACAACCTCTCACTCTCTTTCTCTCTCTAGATTTCTTCATACTTGTATGTGTGTTTAAAGATTACTTATATTCTACATGAAACATCAAGAGGTTCTAAGTCAAAAGAATCTAAGTCAAGGTCATCCAAAGGCTTCAAGTCTCAGTCAAAATCATTTGGCAAGTCTACTCAAGCAGAGGAACCAGTGTTTGAGACTGTAGATACAAAGATGCCACTGAATCAAGGAGAAGATTTGGGTAACACTGACGATCAACCCAACATCAAGGCTGCTTCAAAGGATGACTAGGTTCAAGAAACCCAAGAGACCTCCGACTCCAGATTCAGATTGGAATACTACAAAGACAATTGATTTTAGACCACCTCAGACTTGGATAAGCAAAATTGCCAAAGCAGGAAAACCTCCTCTTACCTTCGATGAGCTGATGAGCACTCCTATTGACTTTTAAATATGTCTTGAATAAATCTAAAGATTGAAGAATCTAATACATGGAATATCTGTTGGACCGACCTTTAATATACTCAAAGGGACATGCAAAGCCGAGTGGAACTCGAATATCATTTTGAAGAGTGTTATAAGGCTGTTACCGATAAACTTGACTGGACGAACCCTAAAGGACACGAATATCCATTTGACCTTAGCAAGCTCTACCATTAATTAACAATCAAGGTCGTCAAGTAGTTCCTGCTAACTACTTCATCAACAACGACCTCGAATATCTGAAAGGTGGAAGTTTAAGCAGGAAATATATGAATTCTACTACAAAAACCAAGGCTGCTAAGTATGGTACTATTGAGGGAATAGAAGACATGGTTCCATCGCTATGGATTCCAGTGAAGGTAGCTTATGAAAAATATGCTATGTGGGGAATCTCTCACTGGGGTCCAAAATCAAAGCTTCTATGGATATGCAAGCAACAGGAAGTCCAAGCATGATGTATTCTCCACTAAAGAATCATTGCAGTAACCCATGTCAAAGTTGTGAAGAAGTATGATTACGGGTATTTGGATGAGATTATTGTTCGAAGAGAAGATCAACAGCTTTACAAGTTCGTAGAAGGAGACTTCCCAATACTTAATCTGCGTGATATTGAAGACATGCTTCTTCTCTTGAACGTGGCATTGTGGATGTTTACCAGACACGTTGTCATTCTTAAGCGGGTGGAAGACCTTCAACTGGGAGTCAAAAGCTACCAGAAAAAGCTTAATATCACCAGGCCTGAGACGTTCAGGTCCGACATCACCAAAATGACCCCATACACTGCATACAACAATCCACAAGGAATCATATATCAAGACAAGTTCCAAAGAAATAGGTTGATGCGCTCGGATGAACTCTACAAGTTCTGTGACGGCACACTCTCATCTATTCGAAGGGTCCTTCATGATATTGCTTCTAGCTTGGAGATGGATTACTTGTTAAAAATAAGATGGAGTAAACTAGACAAGAAAAGGTCTCGCATCATGATCAAGGCAATCAATCAGCAGCTCTTTGAAAGAAGGTTAATGAGGAATCTGGAGAAGTTTGTTGGAGGGAGAGAATACAGAAATGACTTCAGGCTGCTTGAATGGACAATATGACTTTGTCATATTATGTCCTACTCCATTTTAGGTTAATTTCTCATATTTACAAATTTGTGAATATGTACATAAGTAGTGTAAGACTAGAATTAGGCATATATAGTGTTTGAGTGTGATTTTTTCAAGAATTTCTTAGTAAATTCAAAAAATTTCAAATTAACGCACTCAAACACCATATTATTCCCTCATAATTTGAGGGGGAGCATTAAAATGTTCCAATAATCAGCTTGTTAATAATTGGTCATTTTTTCCCTGAAAGCATTAATATTTGAATTAATTGATATCTAAAATATTTAGAGATTTGACATTTTTGATATGGGGAGAAAATGTGATTAAAATATATGGCTAAAGATGTGAATTTAAGGACTCAAGTGCAAGCTTCTCCCCTCATGTGCTAAATGTTTTCGAATATTGATGCACATGTTGAGGGGGATGATGTGTCGTTGTATAGGTGTTATTTATGATTATCAGGTTTAGCATTTATATTTAGCCGACTAACCTAAAGACAACACTTTAACGGGCAGAGTACACAGTCAAGATGTAGCTTCACGGTAAGTAGGGTGTCGAACACTAAGAGTGAGAGTTAACCTATTATTCTATCAGTATTTTATTCTATCTAGTTTAGTCTAATTACTGGTTAAACCTATGCTATACATATTTACTAGAGGTAAAAGGGGGGTTTCATCCTAACAGACTAGCACAGGTTTATGGTGACAAATATCAATTATAAGGCACATACACACTTAAAAGCAAAATAAACAACAAGTCAAAAGAGCGGAACGAGCCCAAATAAAGAAATCTGTATTATACCATGTTATTAAATCTGTTAAAATGCTAGTGTGATCTTAGTGCAATGGATGCTATCTCGAGGCTGCATATCAATTCTTAAGGACTTATGGTAATTCTTCTAAGACATCGACAGAACAAGCCTACAGTCACGATTAACGCATCCGCATAAAGCATCCTATAGTGTAATTTATAATCTACCATAGGGAATTAAAGTAGTAGTGGGCCCTGTTAATACCTATCCCATCAGGACTTTTACCAACTTATTGTTGATGTTTGTTTGTTCATACGCCGGTAGTCCACCATAAAAATCATACCAATTAATAAATAAACAATATGGTGGACTACATTTATCGTGTCACTGATCCGCGTTCAAACTAAGCTCATAATCTCAAAGAGTATTGATAAGGTGTCATTTATGATCTATGGGTCCGGGCATATTGTACACGACAGGGAGAGCCATCTTGGTATCTAGGTTACTGGTCTAGGTCTCCCTGACCCAGTCTGAATGACTAGGGTCGCATGTACAAGCAATAAACAAGTGTAAGGCGATAAACAAAGTATAACAAAACCGATAAATTAAGCAAAACCAGATTAAAAAAAACAAACTATTTTAATTCTTTATTAACCTGGTTAAATACCCGAGGGTTATTTAGCCACCTCAATCATTGTTCATTATACATACGTGATCAAACAATTAAAAATCGAATGATAAGAAAGTAAGAATTACACGATGTCTTCTATGGAATATGAGTTGGTGCTTGGACCTTGGCTGCTCTTCTTGGATTGATGAAATTCGTCTTTAGGTTATATATCTATCCAAAGGAATGTGTATTGCACACTAAAACTTGTTTTTTAAGTCTTGTATTTATTGTGTCCTGAAATACGCTTGGATAACGCCGTTATATGGGGAAAGTGGATGCGGGTCATAAGGGTTCATTTCCTTTGGAGTCCGCGATAGATCATAATCAATTAAGATATTTACCATAATCATATTAAATGCGTATAATTTGACTGAACGAACAGCTAGGCATACGGTTGTATTGTTTGTAGTGGATAGCCAGATCTGGAATTGAACATTACGTGTTGTCTTGTGCTGAAGCTGGCGCTTATTACGCTGTATATTCATTTGCTGGAATACGGCGTATAGTGCAGAGAAAATAGTATTCTTCAAATGTCTTCGTTTAAGCTCTAGAATTGCGCCTTTTTGCTTCTTCTTCACAAGTGACTCCATAATTACTGCAATAATACACTTTAAGCAATTAAGTACCAATATCTTGCAATAATTATATAAAAGTGGGTAAAATACGTGGGATAAATGATAGTAAAGTATGACGTTATTTGATTATATTAGGGGAGCACTACAAATGGTTTTAAGGCTGTGAATGATACCAAAAGACCAACCATGTAATTAATTATTTAGAGTTATAAGGTGGTTAGGCATAGGTATTCATTCCCATAATTCAGCCAAAACTAGAGGGGTCTACCCAAGGACATTCCATTAGTTAGAATAGAAAGTCCTTAGGTATGATAAAAAGGAGAAAAGTAAGAAAAGGGAATAGTGTCGACATAAATTGTCAGAAACATTAAGCTGTTGTCTGGTATTGAAGACATTCATCATGGACCTAGTGACGCAATGCACAAACCTCCCTAGCCACTCAAGGTCTCTTAAAATACTTTTGTTTCATTTCTTACGAAGATTACACGCATTTTCGGAAGTGTTTTTGCATTCTCGGAAGTGGTTTTTCTATTTTCGGATCATTTTTCTTATAGTTTTTATCGAAAAGAATTGTAATAGATATATACGCATTTTCGGTTCTATTGAAAATCATATATTAGGAGGTTATTGATAAACTCGGATAAAAATCAAGTTTTATATGTTTTCACATTTTTGGTTTTATCAAAAACTGTGAAATAAGGACTTAGTGATTTTACTCTCGGAAATAGGCTTACAAAGTGTTAAAACATCATAAATTCACGGTTTTATCGTGAATTGGGATTTTGAAAACAAATTCGTCAATTTTAAAAACTCGGAGTACAAATTCGGTTCTATCAAATTTGATGATTATATGTGTTTTGGATTATTCAGTCATCATAAAATTCGATTATATCGAGTTTGTATTGATAATTCTTAATCAACAAATTTATCAAAACTCGGTTCTATCGAGTTTGATATAATTGGTTTTTGGATTAAAAGTATTTTCGAGTTTAAAACGTTTTTAGTGTACCGAGTTTGTTAGTATTTTTCTGAGTTTAGTTCTGTTCGAGAAGTTTACCGAGTTTCAGACTACTTGTTATCCGAGAACAGTGTTGTCCGAGTTCTACAATTATTACCGAGTTTGGAAATCTTCACACAAATATCACTCATTTTCATCTACAAATATCCAATCTTTGAATCATAAAAAACGTCAACATCCAAAACATATCAACAATCCCTTACTGATTCTGGTTCTGAGACTAGGCCTCCCATGCTTGAAAGGGGTAGTTATATACCGTGGGCAAGTAGATTTAGACGATACATAAATTGAAAGAGGGAAAACCGAAAGTGGCTTAACAAAGCGCTTGATGAAGGTCCTTATCAGTTTGAGATGCTCATTCCTAACAACTCCACAGTTCCAAAATTGCAAACTGCTGAGGATTACAAGGAGATGCGTTATTGCATTATGATGCTGAGATGGAGCTCATGAATCTGATTCTTCTTTCTATTCCAAATGACATTTATAATTATGTGGATGCTTGCACTTCGGCTAAGGACATGTGGAAAAGAGTTGAACGTCTTATGAGGGGAACTATACAAAACAAAGTTGATAGAGAAACTCGTTTTACAAACGAATTTGATCAGTTTGTTGCTGAACCAGGGGAAGCACTTGTTTCAGTTTACAATCGTTTTGCTCAGTTAATGAACGATTTGGAAAGAAATGACATGCATTTTCCAATTGTTACAATTAACACAAAGTTTCTGAATAGCTTGCAACCGGAATGGTTGAAATATGTTACCCAAGTTCGTCTTGCTAAACGTTTGACAGTGGATACGTTTGATGATCTTTTTGATTACCTTCAGCAATTCGAGAAACTGGTTAATGTCTCAAGAGCAAAGAAGTTAGAAAAATCTCATGATCCTTTGGCTCTCGTAGCACACACGGGTTCATCTTCCAGAAACACATCATCTTATTATGTGACACATCCTACGTCTGTGGTTGATTATGAAGATGAGTACCAGCAGGATGATGTTCACACCAATTCTGAAGATCCTCTAGCATCTGCAATGTTGTTACTTGCTCGAGCCATTACTCAAAAATTTTCTACTCCAACAAATAATCGTCTTCGCACTTCATCCAATACCAGAAACCAAGCAATCATTCAAGGTGACAGGGTGAATATTCAAAGCAGGAACTCTGGTAATGCTGGAAGAAATAATAGACGAGCTTATGTTCAGGAGGAAATCGTAGAGGGATCGAATGCTCCAAATGAGACCGGAAATGTTCAAAGGACTCTTCGAACCTCGTCTTCAGGAAACACTTCAACTGTTCAATGCTACAACTGTAGTGGAAAAGGACATTATGCTAGGAATTGTCCAAAGCCAAGAGTTCGGGACTCGAAATACTTCATGGAACAAATGTTGCTGGCAAAACAGGATGAAGCTGGAGTAATTCTTACCGATGAGCAGAATGATTTTCTCTTTGCTGATGCTTCAAGGATGGAAGAAATTGAAGAACTCAGTTCAAACATATGCTTAATGGCCAGAATTTAACCAGCTGATAATACTTCTGATGCTGGGCCAAGCTATGATTCTGCATTTATAAGTGAGGTACAATCTTCATCCAACAATGAAAATAAAGAACAAATGTATCCAACTCATACTAAAATTATTAACAGTACCATTGGTGATGATCAAATTGATAACGACATTATATTTGATTCACCCAATGGGAATGTTAATAGTGGCAGTATTGAAAAAGATACACATGTTCCTGATCTATGTGCGTTAGAGCAATTATCTAGAAATGCATATTAGGAAGCTGAAAAACAACAAATATTTGCTCAAAAAGTTCAAAAACAAAACACGACTTTGAATAGTCAGCTTGAGTTGTATAAGGAAAGGGTTCAGGTTTTGGAAAACATAAATGGGGATAATAATTATCTCAACGAATTTCTTGAGGCCAATAAACGAGCAAAACATTTTAGTCAACAAGCCCAATCTCAATTTGTTCGTGATCGAGATATCATTCAAGATTTGGAAAAACAACGAGATAAATTAGATTTAGATGTCAAAGATTACAAACGGCAAAATGAGGAACTTCAAAAGACTCATTCAATTTTAAAAAGGCAAATGAGTGAAAATGAGGATAGATATCATGACACTGTTCTAGATCTTGAGGCCAAACTGAAAAAGAATGTTGATCTAATTTTGAAACTTGGCAATTCCTTACATGGAATGTTTATGCTTGGACCAAAGCTATTGTCTGTGTATGATCAACAATTAAAACATGGTTTGGGGTATCTGAATCCTTATACACTCAAGCAAGGAATTTCTCAATGTCCAAAGTTATATCTTGCCTCTAGTTTAGGTAATTCAGAGATTTCTTTGAATATTAGAGATACTGAGGACACTCTTGATGATGCTTCCAAAAGTCAACAAAAAGTGTACGAAAAAATGAATGATTCAATTGCTGTTGCAAATAAACAAAATTGTTAGATAATTGATTATGCATAAATAAATGCTCTCTATAAAGACATTGTTCCTCAAAAAGAGCTTTCTGCTGAGCAAAAATATTTTCCATCTTCTTTTATTCCTTCTGACAAGAATTCAAATGCAACTCCTTCCATCCTGGCATCAATGCCGAGTGAGACACCTTTGATCATTGAATTAGATAAAATAAAAAATTGTTTTCAAAAGCTGTCTGAATTAATTTAAAAGAACTGTAAAAGAGCAAGCATTTTTTATACATCACCTGAAGAAATACAACTCAATGATTTTTGTCAAGATCAACTCAAACCAATTGTAAACGAGTTACAGTTCTATTTTGAATTCTTTAAGACACTATTTCAGAGGGATGTAAAAGAGATGAAAGATGTTTTTGAGTCTACAGAAAGTGAACTTTGTGAACTAGAGAAGCAAAATGATTTTTTGAAGGATTAACTTTTGGAAGTATATCTCAAGCATGAAGTTGAACTAAGTGTGTTGTTACATCATGAATGTGTAGACAATTCACTCAATGCTGAAGTTGAACAACTTAAAAAGAAATCCATTGAGATTCAAGAGGGTTTGCAAACAAGAATAAAAATTCTTGAAAAAGATGTTCAAAGGTGTGAAAAGCAAAGTGTTGATTTTGAATTAAAGTTACAACATGAAAAAGAAAAACATAAATGAGATTCAAATTTGAAGATTAAAAACATAAATCCTCTTGATTATTCTTGGATTTCAAAAATGGAAAAACTTAAAGATGAGAACGTGTCTTTGGATTTCACGGTGCAATCTTTGATAAATAAACAAGGTCCATCAACTTCAGGAAATCAAGAGCAAGAAAACGATTATGATTTTTGGACTGAGTCTTATGCTTCAGATGATGATGAAATACCAACGAAGCAAATGTCACAAGATATTATGAAAGAAGTATCACTGACAATTGATGAAGCAAAATTAAAGAAAATGGTTGATGAGATGTTGAGACAAAGATGTACTTCAGGAGATGAGCATCAATATCACATTGATCAGATGAAGAATTTCCTAAAAAGTGACATTGTTTGGGAAAGTAGAAAGAAAATCCTTGTTTCTCCGCATCTACGAAAGACCACACCTCTAGTTCAAAGTTTTTAGAGAGATCCTGAAGCTCCACCACTATCTCTTATAAATCAAGACCTTTTGTATCTGAAGAAAGGAAGTTCAGGCCTGAGAAGATTGTTTGTCCACTTCCAAGTTTCCTGCAATTATCTTTAATGATGATGATATCGAAGAGCGAACTTTCCAGGAAGGGTGAATAAGTGTGTAGAAAATCTTGATCCTTATGCTGTTTTTTTAATATGGTGTTGAACATTGGAAGAATCCTCATGCAAAGATCTTCTACATAAGGAAACAAAAAGAGCCTGGAAAACCAAAGGAAGTGATTTATTCGAAGTCAAAGATCATTCAAGTTATACTGGGAATTGGGTCATGAACACAAGTTTATCACAGAGATAGTTGCAAGAAGCAGCAATGAGTGCCATTGTGTTGGATTTACCGAGCCTGATTACAAGAATCTCAATAAGAATGATATTGAGGACATGTATTTGCTGATTATGAATGGCAAGGTTCCTGACTATGCAGAAACAGGGTTGCTATGGTCTTTATCAGTATTCATCAGAAGTTCAGTGTTATGGGAATGGAGTGCATGGATTTCCTACATCGAAGGAGTTATTCAACAGAAAGTTATTCACTTGCACCAACAAATATCTTTTCCAGGAGTTTGGAAAAACACAAACTGTTTCATCATTCTCTGAGCTCGTTATGGAATCATATACAAGAATAGCAAGAAAGAGAAAAGGGTGATGAGACATTCAGAGATTCATAAGTTTTGTGATGCAACGTTAAACAAAGTATTAGAAGGATTAAGGAGTTTTAATAATGATGTTAAGTATGGATATATTCAAAGAGATCTCACTAATGAAGAAGTTGAGTATCTGAAATTGTTTGAAGAGGAGATTGAGGTATGATTGAAGTATCGAAATTAGATGAGAAGATGGGAGATGCATGTGAATAGAAGACCACTTGGACCACGAAGAGAACGCCCAGAATAATCGACCCTTAGGGGGAGATTGTTAGGTTCATAAAAAGTGTCGATTATGTGGTTTAGTTATATTTAGTCATTAGTCTTTATTTTGTTTAGAATAAAGTAGTTTGTAATAAGGTATATTATGCTAAAAGTAAGAAATAGCATAATTACAAAAGAATAGGGACTAGAAGTGAAACATTAGAAAAATAAAGGAAGGGAAGCCTCCTTCCTTCTCCTATAAATACCCCTTCTAATCATCATTAGAGGGAGATGCCTTGTAATAAACTTTTCCTTTTTTCCTCCATTTTAATAACATTTGAAATTTGAATACTTGCCCTCCTTTACTATTCTCTCGAAGCTTTTATGAATAATATGTATGATTCAAGATAAACAAGACCTATCAGGTTGGCAGCTCATGAACTCTTTGTAGGTGCATTGTTTTGCCACAGGAGCTTCTCTTGGTCTGGTGGTATTATCAGTATTTGCCATGTTAGCGGCTTGTGCTTCTAGAGCTGTGGTAACACTGTCAGCAACTAGTTTCCTGATGGCAGCCTGAGTCATGGCTGGTGCTTCAGATGTTGACATCCTTTTGGGAGGCATTCTATCAACATAAGATAACACGTAAATATGATGATATCCCATAAGTCTTAAATGCTTAAGTTAAATAATAACATTGTCACAATAGTGATATCAAAATCATAGATAATTCATATCAAATAAGTATCTATGATTTATTTAGAAATCATGGTATAACGATGGAGACGGAGATGATGATATAAGAGAAGTTGTTTTAGGATGGATATATCGGTATTATGAAACAACAAGGTATAACGGGATTGCCATTGTATTATATCATGAACAACTTGCCTTTGTACTATACATAGTCAAAATTTGACAAGTGTTGTTATTTATACCACACATCCCGTGGCTAGGTTAAAAGCTATAACTAGTATCTAATCTAGTAGTTCGATGGTCCTTTCTGGCTGTTCTTGAGTTCATAGATTGCATTCAGAAGACTTTCCTTGTCTGCTTGGTGACGGACTTGGATTTCTTCGATGATTTGTTCTAGATTAGCAATCCTGAAGCGAGCCAGAGCAATCTTGTTGTTATTTCCCATTTGCTTTCTTTGAAGTTTAGTAATTCGAGCATGAGCCTTTTGGAGTTTAGCTTCCAGATTGTCGAAATCTTGTTCTATGATCACCCGACCTTTTCCGAGACCTTCTACTTTGTATTCTATGTGCTCAATGCGGTCGAGAGAGAGTTTATCCAGGTGATTCAGGATTTCCTCAATTTACTCCTCGTGACGTTCCAAACTTGTCTTACGAGAGCTTTCTCCCATCTCAAATTCTTGAGGTAGGGCAGAAGTAGAGAAGAATGATTGGTTATGGCCTTGTTTCTTAGGTGACAATAATTCCTCTGGAAGAAAGAATTCTTGAGGATTAAACATTGGAGATATTGAAGATGGAGGCATAATAGTTGGTGGTGGAATAGGTGATTCTTTAGCATAGTATGCATGCATGACCTTCATATACGGGTCATCATGAAAAAGTGAAAGAGTTGGTGAAACTATTGGAACTACACCAAATGAGTTATTTGAAGAGCTAGAATAACTTTTTCCTGGTGAAGCTGGAACATAGTCCGGGGAAGCCGGGATATAGTCCGGAAAGTTAGAGGAAAAAGCATCCTCAATATCGAAAGTAGGATGGTTGGGAGAAGACATCACTCTGTTAACAACCCAGTAGTAAATAAGTTATTTATATAATAGTATAATAGTTATGTATCTTTACATACTATTTAGGAGATGTATTGGCACGGAGGACTTTCTTGGATGGAAAAAGAAAAGTAGTTATAGTTAAGGTTTCAACCTTGTTCTCGATAACCTTGGCTCTTGATACCAATTTATAACATCCCCATTTTTGACATATAGCAGCGGAAGCTAATCTAGGGTATTATTTCATAGTACAACAGTCATAATCATAGAAAACGACTCGAAAGAGACGTTTTTAAAAGATAAGTTATCATTCATTATTTCATCAGAGTTTTTACAAACAGAGGTCCCAAAATCTATATGAAAACATAAAGTTTGAATGATAATAGCTTAGCCATCTTCAAGTCCGTGCCACTCCGTGCCATAAGATGTCCAGTTACCTGAGATAAACATGCTAAAAAGGTCAACACAATGGTTGAGTGAAATTCATAGGTTTATAATAAATAGTGTGAATACAAGTCATCATAAGAGTGGGTTACGTTGTTATACACCCATAAGTGTAATAATTGCAATGAGTACAATTATTATGGAAAACAATATTATTGCGTCTAAGCTCATGGCACTAAAACTAACTAGTGTATATATCAATAACTAGCTTCATAACCCGCCTGATGGGCGGGTTCGCTTCATATTATTATTTGACAAAATCTAACTGGATGTAAGTAAATAATGAATAAAGGCAAATATGTTAAACAAATAGTATGCAAACATACCAATTTTCTGTAAAAGATATTCATTGTAAGAGCTATAAAATCAAATGCATAAAAGACTAAAGCTTTTGTAGCTATTATAAAAGTTGAAAAACTTTGTAGCTATTATTTTCTTGATGTAACCTTAAAACACTACATGAACTAAACCAAACATCATTCTTCACTGAAGTACAGCAGACCACCATTTTCGGTTTTACATGACTTTACTTATCAACTTACATGATGAAAATACCTACAAACAATAAAGCCAACACTTTTACCGACATTTCTTTCAATCTCATCAAACCTAAAACTTATTATAATTGACGACCAAACATCTAACCACACAGACCCTTTGTCTCTTCCAGATCCTAAAGTTGTATCAAGCAAGAAGAAGCTCCAACATTAGTTGATTGATCTCTTAAAGTGTAGTTTAGTCGTACTTTAATCATCTCCCTAGCTAAAACAATTTCAAATAATAACCTGTAGTTGAGATCTCGCTTAGCCTAAAGTTGTGTAACAAATTATAAGATTGTAACTAATTGGATTATAATCATTTGAGAGGGTATTAAGTGAGTTATCCCATGATTAATAGGATATGTATGATAATCATGGTTAACAAACACCCTAAACATCTATAATCTTATTAATGTTTTTATCTAACCTTCAAAAATAGCAAGGCACGCCAGAACAAAATTGAATAAATATATTAAGAAACATGAAATAACACATATAATCCATCTCATGATTGATAAGAATCCCGTAAATTTAAGAAGGCATTTATTTGCAATGTTAAACTCTGTCAACACTTGCGTTACAGACTTTTCTTAATTTATTGGCCATTATATCTGAAAGTGTTTGTAATGAATTAAATGGGCAAAAGGCAAATTATTCTCCTACTCCTACAACTTTATTACTGACTACTACCCACACTCAACCTTTATGAGGAATATATATTTGAAGAAACTTATAAATTTCTAACTTATCTTGCACAATTCAACGTTGTACATGTCTGCTTCAAGGTTGATAATCGGGCAAGGGGCCAAATTTATAAATAGTCTTGTTCAAAATTTTGAATATAGATACATGACGAACAATAGCTTTTGTAGATCAACATCTTGCATCACCTGATGTGATGAAATCCACTTGTTAGTTACATGTATGAGTTGTCAGATTTCAATAAAACTGGAAAGCAAGTAATAACTTGATCATAAATTCGTTGTAGAAATGAAGAATATATATCTCAAAATGGCTTTATGACCTTTTGTTGTTATACCTGTTGCAAAAGTAACCGCATGTTGTTGGGAAATACCAACATCAAAACAACGACTCGTTTATTTGTTTTCCCTAAAAGCATCGTTAACCGAATACTTTTGCTTCCTTTAACCATTCTCATGTAAGCTTCCCTCAACCATTCTCATTGTGAAAAGCTAATTATCCTATCTCATAATTGGTGATTGTCCATCATGAAAAAACTTAATATATACACTTGATATAAGATTATGAGAAGTACCTCAAAGCAGAAATAGACATTCTTATTAGTTTGTTTAATTTGTGGCTTAGCATTGTCTGGTCCAACTAATCACTTGTATCTAATTAAAACAGCCAAGGAGCCTGCAAAAGAGCCAAGAAGCCAATTGTTAGAATGCCGATTACAAAAACACAATAGCATATCATCTAAAATAGCCAAGCAGTCTGTAAATCATCAAAACAATTTCAGATAAGCCCACAAGCTCATAAAATAAGCTAACCCAAACACATCTATGTGATGAGTTTAGATAAACTAATAAGCTATCCCCAAACCAAGCTTAAACAATAAAAATCACAACACAAGTTAATTTAACGTCATGTAGGAGTAACAATTGCATAACCACATATATAATCATAAATCATTCTTGCAATCTAATTTTTAGGTAAAACTTCTGATGTGGTACGTAAGTTGATTTAAAAAACATTTACAGGATTACTAACAGCTTGTTACAAATGTGAGACCTTTGTAACAACTTGTCGAGGACGATGGCACCTAATGGCCTGCACCCATGGAATTAGGGTTGACATCCCGAACGGCTTCTGTTGTAGACCTGTAATGTAACGCGTGATATACTCTACAGGATCCTCAATAGTAAGCTTATGGTTCTGGCACTCAATCCTTGCCTTGTTAATAAGAACACGAGCATTAGCTTTGAGTCCAGCACAGGCCAATGCAACATGATCATCTAGGTTTACAATTTTCCTAACTGATCTGCAAATACAGAAGAAAAGATTCAGAATGGAACAAAGACTGCACTTCTTTACATTATCCTATGAGCTAGCATCATGGTACAGCCGTACAGGTTCTAACTATCCCACAATCAAATAGATGTTATCAATGCAAATAAGATAGGAGGTTGGTAAACATGAGAATACAAACATTAAAGCTATAAACATTCAGTAAGGCAGGTTTTTGTACAATTGTAACTCAAAGATATAATACTTCAAAACCTATTTCCAATAGAGGAATGCTACACCCACACCTTTTTTACATAAAAAAATTCACACCCACATGTGGCAAGTGACGTGGACCAATAGAATTGTATTAAATTTTATCTTTTTTACTTTCACTCCCAATAATTAACTTACACATGCGGGTGTGGATTTTTTTATGTAAAAAAAGTGTGGGTGTAGCATTCCTCTTTCCAATACTATTATAACCCCTATTGTGACAAATGTGAGACCTTTGTATATTTGGCTACAACCGGAAACCAAAATATAAGATAACATAAATAATGTTTAGAGGATTACTAAAATACATACATAAATAATATTTACAGGATTACTAAAAATCATAAGCCTAAAATAATCATATATTATAGTTTACTCTGTCTATCACGCTAAAGCCAGCGGCTCACTAACAACGAGTTATTATGTTAACTAAATTAACCTTCAACAAAAACAAATTAATTTAGTTTAAGTAAATGATAGCGATAACTTACAGTAGTCAATAGTGCTCCAATTTGTATCGCAAGGCTGGACTTTCTCAACGCGGATTCGTCATAGTTCTTTTTCAGATAGGCATTTATGAGTTTCTGTGATGAGTCAAAATAAAAAATGAACAATGTTTCGTGACACTATCTTCTATGAATATAAGGTAAAAGCATACGGGGAAAATATTAGAAAGTGTCACGTAATGGTTGTGAAAGTGGCGATTGCCAAACATATTATGAAAGAGAATAAATATTTTAACTTACCTTTCCATAGAGCTATCCAAATACTTCTTTGGAAGATATATGCCCTGATGTTTGAAGACAACTTATACATTATTTCTTTACATTCATTTTACCAAATTTAATCATTTAGATATGTGACTGAGACTAATTCAAAATACATTCTTATTGTAATGTTACCTCATCACAGAAGTGCATACAGTAAATGGAATAATCATTTCTCTAGTGGAAGCATGGGATTGGTCGTGCTCCTTTGTACCATCCAAATGCTCCATCTGACATATTCAAAAATAATTTTATGTCAATGACCAGGAAACCAATTACTAAGTTCATACGTCATGAACTCAATTTCCATAAAGTAAAGATTAGGAAAATAATGCATAGTGACTCGCAACATGTTATATGAAATGTGGAAAAAGGGCCTAATCGTAAAAGTCTTCTCAGCTAGTTTACAACAATTCCATAAAAGACTTCCATTTATAACTCATACTCATAACTCATGCCTGTAACTTCTCTTCTTCCTCGTGGTTTGGCTCATATTACTGAAGCTAAAACCTCCAATTACTTTCCATGGTAACCAGCTTTTCAGCTGCAGGGTACAACCTAACTTAAAGCCACTATAATCAGTTCAGTATTTACACATCTAAGTTCTCATAAAAAGATTTTAGAAACTATAGAAAACATATAAGAAATTAATATTTATTAGTACTTTTAAACTGTTAATACCATGCATAAAAATATAGTTGCTACACAATACACGCTAACCGTTATTATCCAATTATTACAACATTCACATGACAAAAGCACATTCAACCACAATTGCATGCAATACATTTTATAACTGATGCTACAAAAGCATTCATGTTGTACCCAGCACTAACCATGTATATTAGAAAAGTGTCCTACGAAATGGATTTACTATAGATGTTTCGTTGTTATTAAATGATAATTACACTAACCTAACTTGGAACCTAAAATACACCACCATGGCCACAACTGATCGACACCAGATTCAAGATAACAACAATATACACAACTCTTTTGAACATGTGCTATTGTGATACATTATGTGATAAATAGATCTGCGATGTGTTACTGTTATAATATTATGGGTAGTCAACAAAGGAATTCTTAAGAAGCTTACGAATATCATAATTTATTGTTCCAACTACTGAATTTTCTGTCAAAAGCAATCACAATTAATGAATTACAGAAAGTAGTCAAACCTTTAAATAAAGCTAGGGTGGAAAAACAAAAGTTGGCAAAATTTGGTGATTGCTTAGTTATATATAGACACCAAAAGGAATAACTAAAACCCACTCATCGATCATGATGAGTAGTATGAACAGATTATAGAGACAAATTACTAACAACGTGACCGAAAACCTTGATAACCGAGAGTGGCCTTGATTAATAAGCATCCATTGTCATTCATAGTCCCCAAACCAGAAAACATGGTTTGGTGAAATTAAAAAAAGAGCATACAACAAATATAAAATGAACAGTGTACTTAATACTGAAATTAAGTAATATCTGAATTTCATTAGAATCCAACCTTAAGAGGGCTTTGATTACCGTTACTTCAGGTGAATCTGTTACGCCTGGTAAGTTGTTCTCTATTTGCTTGCAGGAAATTAGAAGATGGAGATTTCGTCAACATTACTATGGTTGTAAATCCGTAATTCATCATATATCAAAATAAATTAAAAAATAAATACTTTACAAACTAACAAACCTGGTTTTAAATCCGTAATTCATCATACACGCGTTGTTTGTAGCTCTCGGTTCTTGTATCTCTTGTCTTGTAAAACCTTTTAATAGCCATTGCTTCACAGGTTTCTAAGCATTTGGTTTGAAAAAAAACTCCAAATGATCCATGCCCGATAACGCGCTCAGCCATGTAACTAATCGTCTAAAACAAATTAAAAACAATCTGATCACTTACAATGCACATCTATAAATACTTAAGATGACAACCTAAAAAACAAAATGTTACATGTTTTGGTTGGCTATTTTCCAACAGATCGTAGTTATAATTAATTTCTCCATTTCTTTGTCCAATTGCCATCAACTATTGCAAGTCCTCCATTTCCTAACAGTAAATAATAAGTAGTTAGACTAAAGTTAAAATAATCACGATAAGGAAGGGATATTTATATGATGAAAAGGATTGAGAAGCTTACTTAGTTCCTGTTTGGTTGAAACCAATTAAGAAGGCAGCGGTTATCTCATCCATGTTATCATATGCCTTGATACTTCAACAGCACCTGTAATTCCAATGTTTGAATAACGTTGTAAAATTTGTATCCCCAACAACTAAAAAAAGCTTGTTATATATTCAATTAGGTCTAGCATTAAAAAATATAGGATGAAGTACCTGTCGTGTGATATTAGCCTAACCTTGATGGAAGACGAAGCAACTCCCACAAACAAATAATTCCTACCTAATTTTCTTGTGAAGATCATTGTGAATCAAAGGTGAGGGGATTGAATTTAAGAATGATTAGAGAGATGTACAGTGATAATACCTTTTCAAACTCCACCTTTCCCGGTCAATACCTTCCGATTTATATTCCTAATAAAAATTAATCGTTATTAATATTTTGCATAAAACATAATTAAAAAAAACGTTGATGAAGATGAAGATTGGTGGTTTTTGATGCCTATGATCATTGATGATGGTGGGTTTAACTTGATGAGCATTTTGTTATTAGTGGTAATTTGAATTTGAAATTTCCTAAATTAATGTATACAGTTATGTTCATGAATTAATTTAGGAAACACATTTTTTCATAATATCAAATGGATTCCGAATGTGTAGAGAACTTTGTTAGGGTTTAATATGGGAAAAAAATACGGTAGTTGTGGGTTTGAATGGGATTTAAAATAGATGTTTGAATAGATGAGTTATTTAAGCATGACATCTTTGTTTTTTACTTTGTTATCACAACCATTGGCGTGGTCCAGTGGTTGACAATCTTGTTTGTGAATCTACCAACCCGGGTTCGAATCCTCCTAGTGACAAAGCTTTTTAAAAATTTCCAGATTCGCATGGTTGGAAGATGTCCATGTAGGCGTTGATATGACAAATAAAACCACAAATATGGTGACATGGAATTAGTGACATGGATAGTTTGATGACATGTCTTTAATGACGTGTTATAAACTGTCCTATATATAAGTAAAGATGATATATATAAAGACAATGGACCCCGTGTAGGTAATTGCCATATACCTATATGTTTCAAATATAGTGCGTTTGGTTACCTATCCGGCTAACACAAACAGGATTCGTTAATCCCAATAGGCCTATTCACAATATTCACGTTCACTCGCAAGTGATTAATGGTCCATGATGGTGGGGGTCTTTTGGCATAAAGGGACTTAGACAACAGATGCAATAATATATTAGGATAGCATACATTTAGAAAACACTTGTATTCATGGTTTATACAGATGTATCCTCCCCACTCACGGGTTTTATTAAAATAAAGATTAAAAAAGTGAGGCCTATGAACCTCACCTTAATAGTATAAGGGAAAATCTAATTGATGGCACAAAGCATATCAAGTGAAAAGTAACGGCTTTCGTCACGCAAAGCTTACCTGGGTGATAAGTCAAGTCTTAGTGTGATAGTTTTATGTTTCAAAACTCATAAAGTTTAACTGTATTACGTTTGATTTATTAATTTATGGAAATATTGTTATCACTGATCGGGCCATCATAATACAGAGGTAATGTAGAAGACGTTTGAGACCAAGACACTTTTAAACGTTAAATCCAGCAACTCGCCAAAACGTATACCCAAATGAAACTCCTTATATGAAGCTCCCTAGTAACGTGATACTATAAGACTTTAAGTTTCTTCAAAAGTTAGTCGATGATAAATTACGTTAAATATATAACGTAATTGTTTTATAATGCGTCGATCGGTGATTAAAAATGATTAATGTGTTGGGTTTTTAATAAAAAAAGAGTTTATAATATTAATAATATAATTTTTTATAATTCGTATAAAATATAATATTTTTATATTTTTAAGTTTTAAAATGGCAATATATACCCTTGGTTTATAAACTTTTACAAGTTTAGTCCTTATATATAATGTATATATAATTTAAACCTTTATCTTTAAAATTTGGCAAGAATAGCCCTTGGAGTTATAACTTTAATATAATTACAGAAATGGCCCTTGTAGTTAATATTTTCCAAAAGTTACAATATATACCCCTTGCATGAAAATAATTTGCAAAACAAGTCCAAATTCCATGCAAGCTTATTTTTAGGATTTCAAAAGAGATTTGTAGGTTATAGCTTATTACAATAAGCTAAAATAAGTTAGGATAAACAGCTTTTACGAGCTTATAGCTTATGAAAAGGGTTTACGAGCTTAAAATGACAAAATGGGTCGTTTAGGTTCGAAAAATTAATCCAACGTGTTTAAGCTTTTAAGACTTGATAAAAAGTTTATAGAAATGATAAATAAGCTTATAGGAATAGCTTATAACAACAGCTTATGAGATTAGCTTGTAGAATTAAAGAAAACGAGTTATTAGGGTTTTTAGGGTTCGTTTGGTTTTAGAAAATTAACCACGCATGGTTTTGAGTTTAAAGCTTTTAACAAGAGCTTAGATATGATCATGCAAGCCTTATGAAAGTTTTAAAACAGAATTTTAGCTTATAGAACAAGATTATGGCTTACTTGAGCTCAAAATGGGTCGAATGGGGTTTTTAGTACTCGTACGCCTAGAAACGACTTCACAAGGCTTCTTCTCTTGGTTCTTGGCTTCACTCCTGGTCTTGGGGACTTCTCTTGATCCTTCTTGGCTGATCTTATGACTCCATTGTTGTTTACTTGAGTGTTTGAGGTGTGAGATTGAAGTGAGGAGGGTGCGGCTATTTATAGCCTTAAAATTCTTTTAGGCCAAGTTTAGCAAGAGTAGGGAGCAAGGTGAGGTGACTAATGCAAGCTAAGGATGACAAGGATGAGCTATAGGTGAGTATCAATAGCTAGAAAACTAGCTATAGGAGGTGTTGATTGTTTGTGTGGCCGCGACTGAAGTGAGGAAACAAGGAGGTGATAAGGCCACCTTATAGGCCAAGGAAAGGGTTAGAGGTGCTTAGGGTTGTAGTAGCTTAGTCATAGAGGTGATAGGATACTTGGTTGGGTTTAAAATGGGTAGAAATAGAGGGAAAAGGGTGGCGGGTTGGTTTTTGAAATGGGTTAGGGTTTTAGGTTTTTAAAAACGTGTACATTGTATGAAATGAAAGTGAAATATGATGTAAATGTCATGTATAAAGTGCTTGTAACATGTGTTGATTAGTTTGTAAGAAATCTCTAAGAAAAACAAAGGTAAAACGACTATTTTCAATTCGTGCTTCATTTACTTATACATTGTGCTTTTAAGGACTTGTACCTTATTTTAGAGGGAAAAGATATTTGAATTTTATGCATTGATTACTTGTACACTTGCCTTGATTGTTTGTAGATTCATTCTATATGTATACATTACATATAATTAGGGTTTTGATATAAACATTAACGTTTAATGCTTGTTTTGATATAACGTTTTGAAAAGTACGTTATATGGATAATATACTTGGTAAAAATGATATTAAGATATTGACTTGACATATTAGGATGTTTACATGATATAAACATAGATATAGATGGCATTGATAGAGGTTGCGTGAGCTCATTTACTTTAGAGATGCAAGTTACGTTGCATAATGAGATAAAGCAAAAATTTCCCTGTAAAAATGTGGTATATATATAATAGATGGATATTACAGTGCATCTAATTTAATAGGTGGATATTTACATTGATGAAAATTGTGGGTTGTTATACGGCGTATTGAGATGATCCAATATGGCGTATCGAGTATGAATCAGCTTCAATAGTAGTAGAGATCGACTTGACTTGGTCTCTCAGGTTTGTTTCAGTTGAGCTTGGTAGGCTTCCAAATCCTCTTTCCTGTAGTACCTTGCTCATTTGACCGATTTGTATCTCTAATGTTCTAACTGATGGTCATTGGTTCCTTATGGCAACATTTGTTGAAGCTTGGATTTCTTAGATCAAGTTAGAGTTTTCCTCGTGTCTCTTTGCTGATTCTCCCATTAATTTGCTTAAGGTATCTTCCATTGATTGCCTTCGTTCTTGGTACGAAAGATTTGCGTTGTTCCTTTGGTAAAATCCTGAAGCTGTTGCTCTATATCCCCCACCTTGAAAAGGTCTACCAAATTGTGTATAGTAAGCTTCTTCTAGGGTTTTCCCTTCTTATTTTAGTGGGCAATATTTGGTGTAATGGGGTCCTTTGCATTGTTCACATCCTACTTGAGTAGCATAAACTTTTTCATTTACCTTTTTGATCTCTCTTCCTAGATTGTTCAGTTGTGCTTGTATAGCAGCTAGTCTATTATAAGTCTCAGTACTTATTCCTCTAGATATTCAATTGTGCCATTTTTGAGAATATTCTGCCATTTCTTATATGGCCTTTTTAGCATCAGCAGTTGTGTTAGTTGGAACAGCACCTTTTGAGTCAAGAATCTGTCATGTTGGAATATCTAACCCATTGTAGAACAAAATTACCTCCTGCATCTCAGTCAAATAGTGTTGAGGACACTTCATCAAGAGTTCTTTAAAATGCTCCCATGCTTGATAAAGGGTTTCATCTAGTTCTTACTGAAAGTTGTTGATTTCCTCCATTTTCTTTGCAGTTCGACCAGGTGGGCAATATTTGTTTAAAAACTTAGTTTTAAGATCTTCCCAAGTTTTGATCGAACCAGTTAGTTCATTTCTTAGCCAATGACTTGCGGCTCCGGTGAAGGATCTAGGGAAGACTCGGAGCATTAGTTGATCCACAGTGATGTTAGGAACATGGAACAAGTCAACAATTTTGAGAACTTTCTCAATGTGTTCGTTCGCATCCTCATTATTCGAACCGCTAAACGCGTTTTCTCGAAGCTCATTAAGAAATTGGCCTTTCAGTTTAAAACTATCTTTTGCCTTAATCTTTGGCCTAGCAACTCTCGATCCATTATCCATTCGGGTCTTACTCATGTATTGCTCCATGGTTTCCGCCATTGCTTCCGCTTCTTCTTCCTCCGAGTATTCTTGGTCAAAAAATAAATTGAAATCAGGCGATCTCAATTCGTCAAGACTTAGTGACTTGAAGTGTCTCCTAGATGATTAGAATTCTCATTCAGGTTCTTTGTAAGGTGTGAATAGTTCGTTTGTAGAACTCCTTGTCATGCACTACCTGTAACAATGGATAAAATAAGCTAAAACTAATGATCTAAATTGTGGGGGAGCGGGTTGTTTTATAGCCAAGTCCAAGGGGTAGATTTGTAAATTCGTCCCAATCATTACAAAATAATTCAGCCAATCATTGGCCTCTGTGTGCGTGTCCTTGGATTGACGAAAGATTGTAGGTGGATCCACCATTGTTTAAGCTCAACGTGTCCCATTTATTTGCTTCCTTCGTAAGCTACATTGTCGTCCTTTGGATTATTTAACAGAAATTTGAGAGATATAACCATTTGCCCAGCCACATGTCCTCATATTTTTCGCTCTCTCTCCACATAGTGGAACTCCACCTGACCTTGAGGGATTAAATTCCTCTCATGTACCATGACGTAATGCTCACCCCTTATAATTCAGATTTTCTAATTACTTGTTAGGCTCATTTTGGACTTATGCTAACTTGGGCTGACCTGGCCCATAAAATAGGTTACGGGCTGGCCCAATAATATCCGAGGGCACCATTGGACTCAAAATATCGCACTCTTTCCAATGGCATGCTCGGGGAATTTTCACGACTTCATCTTGATCTCGAATATTAAGCACTCTTGAACGAAACGAACCCGAAAATACCTGTTTTTGCTTTGTTTTCAATCATTTTTAACTGCAAGACATAAAAAATACCAAAAAAACATATTTGCAAGATAATTATCCATATTTTAGTATTTTAAGTCCAATTAATAGTGTTTTCCGGGGTTATAAAGATATGTGTTTTAGCACACATCACCAATCTATGTTAATTCTATCTTATTCTAAACCTATGTCAGTCTTAATCGTAATTCTAACAAGAAAGGGGGGGGTTTCAGCCTAAGAGACATGCACAGTTTGGTTGGTTACTATAATCAATTCAAGGTACTTTAACCAATGCAAGCAAATAAACAAGGTCGAGCCAAATATAAGAAAACTGTATTAACCATTATTAATCCGATTAGAAAGTTGATTTGTTTATTTAGTGCAATGATTTCTTCTCTCGAGGCGGTATATCATTCTTAAGACTTAGGCGTTACATCATCCTAAGACATAGACACATTAATTCTGTCACAATTAAAGCATCCGTATAAAGCATCCTTATTTCCTGATTATAATATATCATAAGGATTAAAGCAATGGTGATCTTGTTAAACCCTAGCTCATAGAGACTTTACCCACTTGCCGCTTAATGGCGATTTATACACTAGTAGTCCACTTGTCCAACTATCTAATTGAATCAGAACGTTATTTGTTGAATTATCTAGGCTCACCTTCTAGTCAACACGATCAATAAACTATTGGCAATATCCAATTAACTAGTTAAGCCCGAAGCGCATCCTAGACATAAATTTAGAAGGACAATATTTGTGATCCTATGATTCTAGATGTATAAATTACTATATGGAGAGCTATCCCAGACTCTAGATTTACTTGGTCCGTATCACTAGATCCAGTTGAATGATAGGTCACATACAAAAGACCGTAAATAAGTATAAATTGATAAACATAAACAAGCATTCAATGATAAGTTAAGAAATCTAGATAAACAAATACCAAATATTTAGATCTATATAATAATGGTTAATACCTGAAGGTATTAGCCTTCAAACGTCATAATAAATACAAAAGCAATTATTTAGCCAAGGTAAACTAACCGAGTTAACGAATGATACCAAAAACTAAACGATTAATAAAGTATATGGAATTACAAGTTGTCTCCTATGAAATTGATAACGTTGCTCGACCTCTTCTGCTCTTTTTCTCCTTTGAAAATCGAATTTTATGGTTTAGGTATCGAGAATATGATTTAGCACACCTAAAACTTATTTTTGAGTTTTCTATTTATAAGGTCTGGAAGTCAGTTCGATACGGCGTATCCAAGGATTGGATATAACTTATTGGGGATTTCTTAGAGTAGAGACCACGCTTGATATCTTTTAGAATATTATATTTATTCCATATTTCCAATACGGCATATTGGTCTCTAGATACGGCGTATTGATCTTTATTCCTTTGTGGTCTTTGTTGAATGCAGGCACGGATACGCCGTATCTTCCTTGATGGATACGGCGTATTGGTCTTCAGAATAGTAATCTTTAAAATATCTTCATTTAAGCTCCAGAATGCGCTTCTTTCGCTAATATTCACCAAGTACTCCATAATTACTGCAATTCTCAAATATAATCAATTAAGTAACAATTCTTTGCAATAACTATACAAAATGGGTTAATAACATGGGATAAATGATGCTATAAAATAGACGTTATTTGATGTCATCAGGTAGCAACTAACAAGTCAAAGATTGAGGCAATGCAGAACTGGCCAGTACCTACTAAATTGAAGCAATTAAGGGGATTTTTAGGACTGTAGTTATTATAGAAGATTTGCGAACGGTTATGCAGTCATGAGTCTTCCTTTGACTCAATTACTGAAAAAGAATGGCTTTGAATGGACTGCCACAACTCAAGCAGCTTTTGACAAGTTGAAATAAGCTATGGTGGAATCTCAATTTATGAAATTACCAACCTTCAATGAGCTCTTTGTTATTGAAACTAATGCTTATTATAGAGGAATTGGATCAGTCTTACAATAAGGGGGTCACCCAGTGGCCTACTATAACAAGATTTTGTCACCCATACATCATACTTTATCTACTTATGAGAAAGAATCGTTAGATGTGATCTAGACTTTGGGCAAATGGAGGGGATACCTTCTTGATAGACATTTCAAAATTAAAAGGGACCACTTTAGTTTAAAGTATCTGTTGGAACAAAGGATAACTACTCCTTCTCAGATTAAGTGGTTGATGTGCGAAATTTTGCAAAAACACAAAAGTTTTACAACCCTCCTAGGCAGTGTACCTAATCGTTGTAGTATAGTATAGGCAAGACTCGGGGGGTTGATCATTCTCTAGGGAATAGTTTGGGTAGGCTCGAATCTTATGTTTAATGAGGTCTAGAGATGAGAGTTGATTATTTTTGTGTTTTTATATTTTATGAAAGCAAGTAAAATCTGAAGTTTGAAGAGGGGTTGATTAAACTACTTAATTAAACTACTCATAATTTATGCAAAAAAGTAAAGTGATGGAAAAACTTGTATGGTTAAACAAATGTGTTTACTTAATCATGTACTACTCCTTAGTCATTCTCTTTTTTTATTCCCAGTCAACCTCGTTAGTGTAATGTGTAAGTATTCCCTTAATTTAGCAATGGGTTGGTCAAGTCCGCTATCTACGTGACAACTAGATGGTGGTTACTTGCAGACACCGCTCACATCCAATAGTAATTTCACATGCAATAAATACTTAACTAGTAATCCACCTTTATAGTAAACTAGATATGAAGATCTAGAATGTGGGTATCCTCTTAATCTAATCGCGTTTCCCTAGACGTTTATGCTATGATATGAAGATCAAATAGCTAGTTTTCTAATGCCTAACGCATACACCACTAACAAGAACCAATAATAAAAGAGATAATAAAATAGGTTTCATGCAATCATAAACAAACACAAATAAATTTAGCCAAGCATGTTAATTAAAAGTGAAGAACGATTAATCAAACAACACATAGACATATTGAATGATTACAAGGGATAAAGAACTTCACTTCAGTTGAACATGGAGTTACAATGAGTACCAAAGGGTTAAAAACCCTTAAATTCGACCAAAACCTCTGCTACAAAGTTATCCTATGAATACTCTACGTTTTTCCACACAAGTATGAAAAATAAAGGGTTCTATATATAGATTTTGGGTCCTGACGACGTCACTAGGGTTTCTTGACGCCGTCAGCCTATCGAATCTTCTATGGGCTTCTTCATGTCAGCTACCTTGATGTCATCACAAAGTGTGGTGATGTCGTCACTCTTTAACATTAACGGCATCAGAGTAAATCTTGACGCTGTCGTCATGACCTGTGAAGACACAATCTTGAATTTTTTCTAGTTTCTCTCTAAATCAAGCCCAAGTCACATGCTTTTCTTTCAAATGCTTCCTAAATGCTAAAATAACAAAAAGAAACGATTAAGTACACGTATTGTGCATAATTTCATGATTGATGGACAGGTTAACCACTGCACCCTTAAATAAGTGTGATAAATATAAAAACCTATATCAGTGGTAGTATGCTACGCTAATGGGTATGATTATGAGATTTTGTACAAAAAGGACAGTGAAAACAAAGGCTGCGTGGATCGCTTTAATCAAGAATCTATACTAGTGCTCAGTTGTTAACCTTAACCCTTTATACACTTTCTGGTAACTATGTGCAGTTAATCATGGAGTCTTGCAAAGTTGATACAAAGTTGCAGAAGTTAGTAAAAGATTTAAAAGCATCAATAACCAACTCAGAAGGAAGGAAAGCTAGTTGTGGGTAATGATGAGGCACTAAGGCAACAATTACTTCAATAATTTCACTCAGATCCAAGTGGAGGCCATTCAGGTGTGCATGCTACTCTTAAAAGGATTGCTGGACTATTGCTACTAAAAAAAGTCGAGACAACAAGTTATAGTTTTTGTTGCAGTTTGCAAGGTGTGCCAGACCAATAAGCCTGATTTATTTGCTTATCCTGGTCTTTTGCAGCCTCTCCCTATTCTAAAGTTGGTTTGGGCTGAAATTTCTATGGATTTTATTGAAGGCCTTCATTCTTCAAATGGGAAGACAATCATCTTTGTGGTTATGGATAGACTCAATAAGTATGCTTATTTTGTCCCTCTTAGTCATACTTTTACAGATGCACAGATTGGTCAGGTTTTCTTAGACAATGTGTATAAGCTTTATGGGTTGCCTAAGGTAATTGTAAGTGACAGAGATAAAGTTTTCCTTAGTTTGTCTTGGAAAGAGTTATTCAAAGCCCTACAAGTCATCTTGCATTTAACCACAGCTTACCACCCACAGAGTGATGGTCAAACTGAAGTGGTAAGCATGTGTTTAGAACGCTATTTGAGATGTATGACTTATGAGAAACCCAAAGCTTGGTCAAAATGGGTCAGTTTAGCTAAGTACTGGTATAACACAACCTATCACACCTCCATTAAAACCATACCTTATGAAGTTTTATATGGTCAACCACCTCCAAACCATATTGCTTATGTTCAAGGCCAGTGTTTGGTAGATGTTGTTGACAGAACCTTGACAGCAAGAGAAGCCATGATTTAATTACTACAATTCCACTTGGAAAGGGCTCAACAAAAAATGAAGGTCATTACTGATACAAAGAGAATTAAAAGAGAGTTTGAAATTAGGCAATAGGTGTACTTAAAGTTACAACCTCATAGACAAGTGTATGTGATATTGGGTAAATACAATAAGCTGAACCCAAATTATTATGGACCCTTCCAAGTAGTTCAGAGGGTGGGTCAGGTTGCTTACGAATTGGAGCTGCCAAGCACTTCCTAAATCCACCCAATATTCTATGTATCTTAGCTGAAGAAGTACAAGGGTCCAGTTCCTAATGCTACAGTTATGCTTCCTTATATAATACTGAAGGTGAAATAGTTAGTGTTCCCATGGGAGTACTTGGTAGGAAATTAAGCAAGGTTGGTAATTCTGCTCAAGTCTATGTTTTGATTAAATGGTCAAATGGTACTATGGACGATGCCACTTGGGAATTGCACAATGATATACTCAGAATTTTTCCAAAACTTTCCATTGGATGCTTGATGACAAGCATTGGTAGGAATAAAGAGTTACTCAAGCTAAAATGAACTGCACGTGCGCAACACGTGAGTCTTAACTGAAATTCAATTGCTTTTGGGTAGGAAAAGCGATTATCTCACATTTTCAGTGTATAAATTCACTTATGTCATTTCATTTTCATCATTCACTCATTTTGTAGTCTTTTTATTCTCTCTGATCTTGTAACAAACTCAATTCACTATCCAATAACAAACCATAATTGATTCCATTGATTTCGATTACTTGTTCTTACTGTGAGTAGTCTAAACATTGTGTTGAGTACTTAACCATTTCGTTATTGAGAACTTAAGTATATATTAGTCGGGTGTTATAGACACTTTCTCATTCCACCGCCAACTCCACTACTAAACAAGTGTCACCAACAAATATATATCACAATACACTCAGACACATCAAAACACAAAAGTCGGTCGTCTTCAAGACCGAGTTGTGTAAAGTCAAGTTGATAAGGTGGAGGTGGGAGGACGGCGTTTTACGTGTGAGGGAGAGGATGCGTCACCCTACCTCTCACTACACCTAGTTTAATACGGTTTTGTTGGTACAAACATGTATGAGTTTGAGCTTTTAAAATAAGTCAGTTTATAAAATATATTTTGTTTCTCATACAACTTTTATACAACTATATGCTTCTAAAAGTTTAAACTAATATAAATGAGTTTTCAAAAATGAAAAAACTTGTAATTAGTCAAATTACTTAACACAATTAAAAAATTTTATAAAACAATGGTACTAATAAAAAGGGAGTATTGGAACATTGTGCAATTTAATATGATATAGTTTTACTTTATTTTACAACAATAAGTTTAACTATAATTTAATTCACCTTACACACGCGTGAAATATGAACTTATGCTCTAGGCTTATAATATAAGCTCTAGTTGATTTCGCCAAACACGCCCACATACGGTTCATTTTAGCTACCAAATTTGTTAGAAACTATCTTGTTTCATGAGATGCTCTTGAGTTAAGTGGGTGTAAGTTACTAAACGGATGTGTTTTTTCCAGCTGGAAACTCATAAAGATATCCTGGTAGCAAACAAACTTCAATGTCCTGATTTGGCTGCCTTTTTTAGAAGATCTCCAAGATCAGGTATTGAAGATCATCAATTTTCTGAGCTATTTCATTCTACTTCCTCAGTGATTCTGTCCTCGTCTTGCGATCGCTGGTCATGGAGTTTAAATGGTATGGGTATTTTTCTGTGAAATCGGCTAGAGAGTGGATTGATTTTCATTTGCTCCCTTCATCCCATCCTACATCGAGTTGGCCCAAAATTCTTTTGATAAAGGTAAATGTTTTTTTATGGCGCATGTTCCTTGACAGGTTGCCTACTAGGCCTAACCTTGCGAAAAGAGGAGTAAATATTCCTTGCTTCTTGTGTCCTAATTGCGGCACTGATATTGAATCTCGAAACCATTTATTTTTTGGTTGTTCGATGGCGATAGATCTATTCAAACTGTTGGGGCGTTGGTGGAATATTCACATCCCCGTTTTTGTTGATCCTAGTTCCTAGTATTCGTGGTTAGGAAGTCTCAAGATAAGTAGTCTCTAAAAATCAATCTTGGAAGCTTCTTTTTATTCCTTGTGGTGGCATATGTGGAGGTATAGAAACGAGTCTCTATTTTCCTTGAAGAAGCCTCTTAAGAGAATGATCTTCGACAACTTTGTCTCTCAAACTTATCTTTGGGTGAAGAATAGGTGTAGTAAATGTAATGTTTCTTAGGTAGCGTGGCTTAATGACCCGCTTAACTCTATTTCTATGTAATCCTTTTTTCGCCTAGCTTCTTGCTAGCTTTCTTAATAAAATTCTGCCGTTAAAAAAAATGGATGTGTTTTTTCTTGCTTAGGTTACGAGCTGGATGGATGGTAGCCAACTCATCACTCCCATAAATACATTAAACCTTGTTTGCTAGTTAGCCAAACAAGAGTGGAACATGTCCACAAAACACTGACAAAATGTCACCATTCGAGACCCAAGGAATATAAATCTTGCGGCAAACTAACACGTTCACTATTCAGCTACACATCTCAACTAAATATATATGTCAACGTTATACATAACTTTGAAGAAATGCAAAATAGTAAAATAATTGAATACCAACCAAAGCAATGTACACATTAATGACAAAACCTAAAAGTATCATTTAGAGCTGATGAACCTACTGTAATTGAATCACAATAGGACACAACCGTGAAACTTACCTTCTCAACCTTATGAATCGAAAAGGTCCTACAAAAACTACAACTTACTAGCAAAAAAACATTGTTTCTACCAACTTTGGGTGAACTGTAAGGACTCTTCAACTAGGCTTCTTCAACGGTGTGTTCCACCTTAGTTTCATTGATTAACATGTATGTCTCAAGGTACATCCGTCCTCTAGCTACCAATTTGTGTGCATAAAAAACACAAATACATAATTTGTAGTTTGCAATATGAAAACCTAAATAGATTCAACGGATTGAACAAAAGAGCGGTATTTACTGATTGAGGCGGTAGACACACACAGCGTATCTAAAATACAAACGGGCAACTACGTTAGGGAAATGCCAGATTACCTCACTACATTGTCCTTAAGGACACTTCTCATTTTTTCTTAATTATTGATGAGATGTGGTTCTCGTCCTTGATGACAATGCAGTGACGCAATCTGGCATTTCCCTGCCGTGCACGTGAATCATAGAGAAAAAAGTCAACCATCTTCAGCATGCACACATACTTATCTACCACCGTTCCTGCCAACAGTTGAAAATAAAAAGGAGTATTAGAACATACATTTGAGCAGCAACTATGTGGTTCTGTAATACATTACTAAAATAGTTCGAGTTTCTTTTGTAGGGAAACATGTACACTTTTTATTATAACAAAATGAGATTACAATTAACAAATAATTAACATAAATAAATAACAGAAAATATAACAGACGGAATGGGGTAGAAGTAGAAGACAGACACTATGAATGATAAATAAATAAATCAGTAAAAGGTCATGGAATGAGGCACGTGTTGGACACGCTTCCCTTAAAACAGATTCCTCCGACTGTGTTCCCATGGGGTACAACGTTCAAAGCTGTTTGTAAACACCGACCTGACATACTACTTGCCTGAAAAATCACGGAAACTTGAGTGCTTCTGATCGAAAAGATTGCAGGAAAACTTATTAATGGAGTTATTATCTCTTGTGTGTTTTTTTGGTGTGTTTCGAATGGTTGAGATTGTCATCTATTTATACACATCCATATGCATATGGTGCAATCAATGCTGGTTAATCTTCATTAATTTGCCAATCATAATCAGCCAATTAATTGTCCATCAATGACTCATTAATCTTGCAAATCAGCCAATTAAATTGTTAGTTAATGACTTATTAATCTGCAAATAATAACACCCAATTTAATTGTCAGTCAAAGACACATTAATTAGCTGTTATTACTCAATTTAACCAATTTTCTCCATTCCAACTACCCTTCCTTTGAGACTCGATATCTCAATTCACACTACTGAGAGATCATTTTAGACATATAATGGGCTTGTTATAAAGCCTTACCTTAAGTAATTATATTACTATAATTATCGTAAGTCAAATTAGTGAAAACCACATTTTTCAACTAAAATTTCTAACAATCCCCCACATGAATGGAGATCGGTTCGAAACACAACGAAATTCCGTGCAAAATTTACTGCGGTTGAGGTTCCTGCATAGGATTGGGTAGATGTGAACCTCTATTAAACCTTCCCCTTGTGAATGCACTTAGCCTCCTAATCCTAGTAGGGTACGGCGATGTCCTTGAACTCAAAGTCTATTTACGTAGACGACAATACACACTCACACACGACTCTCCCTGACATTGTCAAGTCCTTATAGTCGTGCTCGTTATGGTCATGAGTACTAGCCTGGTTCTGCAAGAGCTCTTAGGAATTACGCCCCTCACAAATCCCTTTGAAGTGACCCTACTTCTCTCTCACATAGGTGATTTCATCCTGAAACATTAAAAACATATGTTTTGGGATTTCATCTTGAATCATTATGCTTTATAATTTCTTCCTGAATCATTAAAGCCATATGTTTAACCTCAACAAGTCACATTTGTTATAGGAATGGACTAGGATGTTACACATTTTAAGTAACACCCTACATTGACGTGACTTCCCCTACATTTCTATGATTAGGTTGTCCTATTAAACCTAGATCTTGGGATCTCCAGTCAACTAGGTTAGGTTTTCCTTCATAGAAACTTATTCCTTTAAGGGCTTTAGTCCCATTCCTTTAGACGACTTACTAACTAACTCTCTGCTTAAGCCTTTTTTAAACGGATCCGTGATGTTATCCTTTGACGCCACATAGTCAATTGAGATAACTCCAGTTGAGAGTTGTTGTCGTATCGAGTTATGTAGACGACGGATATGTCTGCACTTTCCATTATACATTGTACTTTTAGCTCTTCCCATGGCCGATTTACTGTCACAATGTATACTAATGGCCATTACCGGTTTAGGCCACCTTGGTATGTCCTCTACGAATTAACGTAGCCATTCTGCCTCTTCTCCGCATTTATCTAGCGCGATAAATTCTGATTCCATCGTGGACTTAGCTATAACAGTTTGCTTGGAAGACTTCCAAGATATAGCGGCCCCTCCTAGTGTAAACACATATCCACTAGTCGATCTAGAATCCTTTATGTCAGATATCTAATTTGCATCACTGTATCCCTCGATAACAGCAGGATGTCTTCATAATGCAACTCCATAATCATGACCGTTTCTCTAGTAATGAAGTACCCTCCGTTATAAAACTTCCAATGTCCCATAAATTGGATTACCGTATACCTACTTAGCCTACTAACTGCATATGCTAAAGACATGGCGGGTACCCTTGTCACCAAGACATTAACATGCCATAAATCCCTTGAATACTCTAATTGGCGAACACAAAGCCTCTATTTTAGATAGATGCAAACTGGAGTCAATTAAGTCTAGCTTGCCGGAAATTCCCGCACTATGAGTATTACGAATTTTGTCCCACGTAATGTTCTTGACTTACACAAGTCCATTTGAGTCGTATGATCATATTCCAAGGATCACATCAGCAAACCATATCCTTCATGTCAAACTTTGATATTTCAACATGTCCTTTAGTAGATCTAAATTATCTGTCATTACTCAGCCAACAGATAAGCATATCATACGACAATACAAACACAAAATTACAATAACCATCACTTGTGTCCTTTATGTAAACACACTTGTCCATTCATTAATTTTGAATCCACTCCTCTAGACATGGTGTGGTCAAACTTTTGAATTGCCACTGTTTGGGAGGCTAGCTTTAAAAGCCATACAACGACTTAACAAGTCCTACAAACCTTGCCCTCGTTTGTCCAGGAGCTATGAAACCCTCAGGTTGGTTCATATATATTTCTTCTTCTAAATCTCTGTTTAGAAAAGTCGTTTTCACATCCATTTGGTGAATTTCCAAATTTCTTAATGCGACAATAGCAATTATTGTTCTAATCAAGGTTATTCGCGTAACCGGCAAATAAGTATCAAAGTAGTCTAAACCTTCACGTTGTCTAAACCCTTGGATTACCAATCTTGCTTTATATTTGTCAACGGTGCCGTTAGCTTTCATCTTCTTCTAGAAAATCCAT
Source organism: Tanacetum coccineum (assembly GCA_026074375.1). Classification (NCBI taxonomy): domain Eukaryota; kingdom Viridiplantae; phylum Streptophyta; class Magnoliopsida; order Asterales; family Asteraceae; genus Tanacetum; species Tanacetum coccineum. The sequence goes on along the minus strand of BQNB010010376.1, from coordinate 24,619 downwards.
TTATAGCCTAGTGCTTTACAACCAGGAGGTAAATCCATGAGCTCCCACATATGGCTTTGTAAAATAGATTCTATTTCACTTTTGATGGCCTCTCTCCATTGTTGCCCTTCCAAGGAAGTTACCGCTTCTCGGTAAGATGTGGGTTTATTTTCTACCATAAAAGAAACAAAATCGGGTCCAAACGATTTCTCGTTTCTTGCCCTTTTGCTTCTTCTTGGTTCAACTTCTTCTTCCTCGGTTTGATCTTGTCTCTCATCTTGGAGATCATTATCATCTCTTTGTCTCTTATCTTGGACAACTTTGTCATCTAATCTAGATAAGCTTCTAGTTTCCTTTGATAAACAAGGAAATATATTTTCAAAGAAAGAAGCATTCCTAGATTTCATTATTGTATTCTTTTGGATATCAGGATTTTTCGATTCATATACAATGAAACAATAAGCATTCTAGTTCTTGTAGCTGATATCTAATGAATAGATACAATCCACAGATTTAGGTCCAATATTTGGCCTTAGAGAGTTGGCACAGCTACTTTGGCTACACAACCCCACACTCGTAAGTATTGGATATGATGGTTTTCATTCCCAAACCATATATTCAAAAGGAGTTCCCTCTTCCTTTTCTTTACGAGGTATCTTATTTAAAAGATAAGTAGCCGTCAAAATGGCTTCCCCCCATATGTCCTGACTCATACCAGAACTAATCAACATGGCAGTAACCATTTCTTTCAAGGTACGGTTCTTCCTTTCGGCAATACCATTTTGCTGAGGTGAATAGGGAGCAGTGAACTCGTGTCTAATTCATGATTCGCACAAAGCTTGGCGAATGGAACCTACGTATCACCCTCCTCTAATCACTTCGTACAACCTGATTTCTACCAAGTTGAAATTTCACAACTTCGGTTTTGTTTGAACAAACTTGTCTATAGCTTTATCTTTTACTTTTTTAACAAGTAACAAAGCAATATACTTTTGTAACAATCCAGCATAAACGTGTAAAGTACTTATTGCCCACCCTTCATGGTAGTGATATCAAATTACGTATGTCTGTTGTATCATAATCAATGTTCGGTTGTTCGTATTAACCGATTGAAAGGTGTTCTGTGAGTTTTTCTTCAACACAGTTTTTACATTTATATTTAGAATCATATATGGCAGTTTTCGATGCTAATTAAAATATAATCCAAACGACGCATTGAATTAAATTTTACATGTCCAAAACAGAGAATGCCACACATTAGAAAGACTCAATCAAGTAATAGGCAGAAGAGTTTCATTTTATTGATTTCATTCCTTGACAACTATTCATTGAGCTTAAAATACCAACAGTTGGCATAACCCCTACCAACATACATTTGATTCTTAGACAAAACAAACTTATCAGACTCAAAAATTAGACGAAAACCAAACTTGTTTAAAAGCCAACCGGACACAAGATTCTTATGAATCTTTAGAACATACAAGACATTAGTCAACTTGAGCTCTTTCTCGGATGTCATCTTCAAATAACATCTTCTTCGCCCTTGATATCAGTAGTTGCAGAGTTGGCCCATATACAAGCTAATGTCCATTGTCAACCAGCTTTGAAAAGAGTGAAACAAACTCATAACACACACAATATGACGATTGCCCAGTATCAATCCACCAACCACTGTTGTTAGTACCTACCAGGTTAACCTCAGAGATCATGGCACACACATCAGTCACACATTGCAATCATGTCCAACATTCTCATCCAACCATATTAGCCTTGGCAAATCAGGTCAAGTGTCCTTTCTGAGCCACTTGTTTTTGTCCTCATTTCAATACTAGACAAACAACCAAGTCTTCAAACACTCATCTCCTTTCGCTTATGCTTTCAGTAGTTATTGAAACTACCCAGCCTTGGAGGTAACTATCAATTATAGCAGCCTTCTTGAAAAGTTTCACTCAAAGTCATTCCCTAGCTGAATGTCGTGTAGCAGAACAGCAGTCCTTGAAATTTGACTTTTCAACGTCTTTGAATCAACCATCTTGTAATACCAAAAAACCCGAGTTAACCACGAACTTCTTTGTACAAGCAACTCTTTTTTGTATTAGCGTTCCAATGACTACCCATAATTCTTTGGCAGTCGTGTCTTGCAGTACACGTATTCAAAGGATAGCTATCAAACCATTCAGAACATAGTTGTGACATAAAAAATTTGAATGTTTCCATGCTTCCACAGCTTGCACAACTTGTGCATTAGAGGATTGACCTTCGGCAGGAGGTTCGACTTGAGGCACAGTTTCTTTCAAGAACCGTGCAAGACCTAAGGTGGTGAGATAGAAGAACATCTTCTGTTGCCACCGGATCTAAAGTTTACCATTGAACCCTTTTATGGTCTTATCCTGCATGATTAGCCACGGTTTTTGTAGCCGCGCATCACGTTGGGATCACGAGCAGTTACGGAGGAGTTGAGTGTTAGTCATCCTGAAAACACGCAAAAACAGTTAAACAACTGTTATTAATTCCGGTTATCTGCTGTACCAGAAGATCTGCTTCTAAGAAACTCAATCTGGTTTTTCAATGAATCAACAAATCAGTTATAATAGAAAACTCAATTCTTGTTTCAAGTTATAAACTGATATAAAAACTACTATAAAACGATAAGATCTGTAAATTAAAATCTGTTTAATTAAAACTGATTTCCAAAGAAACTCAATCTTGGTTTCGAAAGGAAAACAGTTTATATATAGTAAACTAATAATAAAAGCTGTTTTTTAATTCAGGCTTAAAACTGGAAAATCTTGTTTTAAAGATTGTAGATTAATCCCCACTATTAGATCAAACCCAAATGGATGGTGGGGATTTGTCCCTTGGTATGCGGGTAGAAACTGGTATGCAAATGAACTTTTGCCATAAGTTTAACTATAATTTAATTCACCATACACACGCGTGAAATATGAACTTATGCTCTAGGCTTATAATATAAGCTCTAGTTGATTTCACCAAACACGCCCACATACGGTTCATTTTAGCTACCAAATTTGTTAGAAACTATCTGACTGTTTCATGAGATGCTCTTGAGTTAAGTGGGTGTAAGTTACTAAACGGATGTGTTTTTTCTTGCTTAGGTTACGAGCTGGATGGATGGTAGCCAGCTCATCACTCCCACAAATACATTAAACAAGAGTGGAACATGTCCACAAAACACTGACAAAATGTCACCATTCGAGACCTAAGGAATATAAATCTTGTGGCAAACTAACACGTTCACTATTCCGCTACACATCTCAACTAAATATATGTCAGCGTTATACATAACTTTGAGGAAATGCAAAATAGTAAAATAATTGAATACCGACCAAAGCAATGTACACATTAATGACAAAACCTAAAAGTATCATTTAGAGCTGATGAACCTACTGTAATTGAATCACAATGGGACACAACCATGAAACTTACCTTCTCAACCTTATGAATCGAAAAGGTCCTACAAAAACTACCACCGTTCCTGCCAACAGTTGATAATAAAAAATAGTATTAGAACATACATTTGAGCAGCAACTATGTGGTTCTGTAATACATTACTAAAATAGTTCGAGTTTCTTTTTCATGTTATAATAGAGAAATAGGTAATTAACTTAGTGACTTTTTAATAGAAAAAAATATGGTAACTTATGAGGAACTTGGGATATGATGCTTCTTGCAGGACATACAAAAAAACATGTTATAGTTTTCATAAGGAGCGTTAACAATAAACATTGCTCACCTTACAACAAACAACAAGGTAAGGTAACGTTACCCAATCCGGTATGGGGAGGTAAGATGTAGACAGTCTTACCCCTACCCGAAGGTAGAGAGGCTGCTTCCAGAGGACCTCCGGCCTTGTAGGGGGTGAGGATCGAAGAAACAAGTAAGCTTTGTGTAAGGCACAAGCCATGTAATTAACAGTAAGGCACAAGCCATGTAATTCAAATAGGAAGGTCATGTTGGATTAGACACCAATATATAGCCCAGTTGCATAAAGATTAGAGATCACATTCAATAGGAATCGATCTAAACTCAACTCAAAACTAAATGATACACATAGTGATACAAATGTATAATGCACAGGTGTTTTTATCATTGCAGACATTGACGAGGCACTGATTTAATGTTTACTAAATTGGTCCAGCATATGCATTGACTATTCATTAAGATCAATACTAAATTAGGTAATAGTACTCGTAAAAGGCGACTTCTAACAGGACTGCTATAAAAAATCTTGACTTTATCTAAACATGCCACATCCAGAGATAATAATACTTAGTGAGCCTCAAGGCGCATTTTATATTGGCCTTTTTCCTGCTTCTCCGACTTCATTTTCTTTCTGAAGTTTGATTCACAGGTGGGTATTCTGAGTATTCCTCAACAACAGTATTCGATGGTTCAAAAGAAAGTCCTACACAAGGTGACCGAACTATTTCTGTCGTAACTCAGCCACCTTGTCTAGGACTTTCCATTGAGCCGATTAATCCTGTTGTTCTGGATAATGCGGTTAAGTCACCACAGACAGTCTGGAAGTGTTGCCGTATTTGAGCTTCTGTATTGTACCACAAATAGTAGTGCCCTTGTGAACATAGTTCAACCCATAGGCCCTGAATTTGCAGTTAATTAATTCCACCATATCATTTCCTTATCCAGAATCCTGCAATCAACGAAATTTTACAACCCTTAAAAGCGAGTTACATACAAACATATCTCACCTCATAGAGATTACGTTCACTTAGTTTGCAAAATACCTAAATTACTTAGAAATAACGGCAGATGCTACGAGCTGTTCAGCTTCTTTCTTGCTTTTGCAACCATCTCCCTGATAATTAACACCATTGAAAAGCAAAGAAGAGCGGATTCCAGGAATCAATTCCGCCAGTCGAGTTGTCTTGTAGTGATAGACTTGCAAAAATATTATATTATCCTGGACAACAACACGAAGAAATAAAAAGGATTACCTTATATTACTCGTTACAAATTGCAGGTCTCAATATAAAGTAGAATATTACTCTAAAACTTTACATGTGGCAAAAAAAGACCTATATAAGACACCTCTTGGATAAGATTTGATTGCTTCAGTTTTAACTTTTGCCTAATGGCAAAATATGCAATCCTGGAAGCATCCATCTCAGCAATCTTAAGTTGCTGAAATATCGACACACCCATTAACGTGTAAGTCTAGAATTTCCCTGTATTCAACCCACTCACTCCAATCTTCCACACACATTTTGGGAGGTGTAACAATAGGAATAGTGTTTTCATTCTCCCTGAATCACGTCAAAGAAACATCATAACTAAAAGCAGCAATAGATAACTAGTAAATAAAACAAGTAGTAACTTAGTAAGTATTACTAATATTTATCTTTCTCAACGAACACAAAAGCAAGTTAAGGCCCCTGATTTCCCGTTTAGCGCTTACTTTAACTTCTTTACCACCATAAATAAATAGTCACAAAACACCAGAATTTCTTTTCATAAAATTCCCTGACCTAAAACCGAACTCCCTACTTATACAGGCAATCAACTGTCATAAACTTCTATTACTACAAAATCATTGAAAAGTATAAACATCCGAAGCATATCCAAATATGAAATAATTTAATCCACAAGTATAAAAATCATATAAACTCTATTTGAAATAAGTTATTAACCTTAAAGGCTTAAACACTATTAGATCAAAATAGCCTCGCACCAAAGTAATGAAAAAACACACATTCTTGGATTTTCCTAAACATATTTAATGATTTCGGCCTAATCCCGTTACACAAGTACATTGTCAATTAGAAATACTACTAATTGCCAATTAAAAATGCATTAGATGTAGATAAGTCAACAAAATTTAACATTGCTTAATTTTCAGCATTGTCAGCACCACATCCTGACAAGCAGCAAAAGCAGCAACTGCCTCCGCGCCAATTATTCACGCTCTCCTCGACACATACATTTAATTAAACATGTCAAAAGTTGGCAAAAAGTAAAAAAATTTCCAAACTAGTTTCAGTAACTTATAGGTTCTATGTACATTTTCACTAATAATAAGCAACACATTCCTCAAGCACTAGTTTCATTTCACACATTAGTTTGTTTGTGAAAAACAAAGCAATTAATAAAAAGTAGAATGAATCACAAAAATTATAACAAAGTAATGAGATTTTACCTGAAGTAAATATATATTCCAAGAACACCTATTTCAATAATGACAACATACTCACCATGGTACATGCCCACCCATATTTCTCTCACAAAATTCATGACTGATTCAAACACTCCAACTATGAAGAAGTAGGAGAAGTGCATGGTCTTTTGATATATATTGAGCTCCTCAACTTAAGTTTATGAGCTAGACTAGATAATAACTTAATAAGGTTGTTGTGAATTTATGAGAGGAGTAATGTTTAGTGTACTTTGGTAGGTGTGTTTGAAGAGACCGTATTCAATGTAATGTAACCTGTAACAAGCATGCATGGATTGAGTTATTAATGAAGCTCAAACGGCCATCATAATTATAAGTAAGAAATAACAAATAATCCTTATATACTTTTATAAATTCATATAAGCTTGTAAGCTTACCATATCAACTTACGCAAACATTTATGTAAAGTTTTCTAAAGGAAGCAAAACATTTTCAAATGCACATATCCATCCTGAAAAACTCTATTGAGTAACATCATTATCGTCATGATCTTATATTTCATAAATGTTTTTCGGTTTTATCACATAGCCTACTAAAATAAAACCCAACCAATCTAATCTTAAAGCCCATATATGAAAGCACGTACATTTTGCGGTGTGATTTTGCATGTAATGATACGATTAAACCCTTATTGAGCGTATTTTCTGATGTTTTCCACCTGGCTTACCCATGATGCGGGATATTCAGCGTTGCATTGACTTTATTCCTGGTTCGACAACCCCTAATAATCCCACATATGGAATGAATCGTAAGGAGTATCAGGAATTGCATAGGCAGGTGATGGAATTACTGGAAAAAGGACTAATTAGAGAAGTATAAGCCCGTGTGCAGTACACGCTTTATTAGTTCCTAAGCACTGCGGGACTTTTCATATGTGCATTGATAGTCGCGTTGTAAAAAAGATCACTTTCAAGTACCGATTTCCTATTCCACGTTTTGATGACTTACTTGATCTATTATATGGTGCAACCCTAAGTTTCCTTCAAGTTCAAGTTCATTGATTTTGTTATATAGTTTAATTTGTTCATTTTTAAGCGAACGTCTTTCTTTTAAAAGTCTTTATTTGCTTTAACAAAATCTTTGCAAAAATTTTAAAGTTCCTCATTATTCTTTTACAATTCATGAAGATTAGAAATAGATGAGTTTGGATATACCTCTTGAGTAATATCATTATCGTAAATGATCTTATATTTCATAAATGTTTTTTGGTTTTATCACATAACCTACTAAAATAAAATCCAAACAATCTAATCTTAAAGCCTATATATGAAAGCACGTACATTTTGCGGTGTGATTTTGCATGTAATGATATGATTCTACCCTTATTGAGCGAATTTTGTGATGTTTTCCACCTGGCTTACCCATGATGCAGGATATTTAGCATTGCATTGGCTTTATTCCCGGTTCGACAATCCCTAATAAGCCCACATATGGAATGAATCCTAAGGAGTATGAGGAATTGCATAGGCAGGTGATGGAATTACTGGAAAAAGGACTTATCAAAGAAGTATGAGCCCGTGTTTATTGGTTCCTAAGCATGGCGGGACTTTTCATATGTGCATTGATAGTCACGCTGTAAACAAGATCACTATCAAGTACCGATTTCCTATTCCACATTTTGATGACTTACTTGATCTATTATAAGGTGCAACCCTTTTCTCCAAAATTGACATGCGAAGTGGGTATCATGAAATTCGGATGAGACCCGGGGATGAGTGGAAAACAACATTCAAGACATGAGACGGACTGTACGAGTGTATGGTCATGCCTTTCAGCCTCTCGAACGCGCCGAGTACATTCATGAGACTCATGAATTAGGTTTTTAAACCTTTCATCTGTCATTTTGTTGTTGTGTACTTTGATGATATTTTGGTCTTTAACAAAACTATGGAGTAGCACTATCTCACCTTCGCCAAGTATTTTCAGTCTTGCGGGAGCAAAAATTATATACTAACGGTAAGAAGTGTCATTTTCTTGTTCATGAAGTGTCCTTCTTAGGATATATTGTTTCGGGAATCAAAATGGATAATTCTAAGATCGAGGCCATTATTTACCGACCAACTCCCACCACGATTCACGAGATCCGTAGTTTCCATGGGTTAGCTTTCTTTTATTTTTGTTTCATTAATCATTTTAGCACGGTTATAGCTCATGTCACCGAATGTATGAAAGGATGGCTTTTTTCATGGACGGATGAAGCAACCAAACCCTTTAAAGTTCTCAAACTTAAGGTAACACAAGCTCTTGTATTAACTTTACCAAATTTTAATGAAGTTTTTTAGGTTGAATGTGATGCCTCAGGTATTGGTATTGGTGGCGTTTTGAGCCAAAATTCATGACTATAGCCTTCTTTAGAGATAAGCTTAATGATGCTCTTCGCGAATAATCAACGTATGATAAAGACTTTTATGCAATCGTACGAAGTTTGGATACTTGGCGACATTATTTATTGCCTTTTGAGTTTGATTTGTTTTTGGATCACGAGACTTTAAAATACATCCATGGGAAACACAAGCTTGATCCTCGCCATGCCAAGTGGGATGAATTGCTCCAAGCTTTTTCCTTTGTGATCATACACAAAGCGGGAGAACAAAATACAGTTCGTTAATTACTACTATGTAGGTACGCGTGCAAGGGTTTGATACATTCCGAGAGCTATATAGAGATGATCCTAACTTTAAGGATGCATAGAGTAAATGTACCAAGGAATCATTTAAACAATATTTAATGAATTACGGTTATTTATTTAGAGATGCTCGATTGTGTATTCCTCTTAGTTCCCTACGTGATGCCATAATATTAGAAAGCCAAGCGGGTGGTCTTGCTGGTCACTTTGGTCGTGATATAACATTGGCTGTCATTTGTGATTAATTTTATTGGCCTCGTATGGAGAAAGATGTTAACCATATTGTGGAGAGGTGTTGGATATATCATATCGCTATGACTCGTGGCAGTAATGCAGGTTTCTATACTCCATTATTAGTTCCAAATGCCCCTTGGGAAGATGTTAGTATTGATTTCGTGTTGAGATTACCTCGTACCCAATGCCATAAAGATTATTTGATAGTCGTAGTCGATCGGTTTTCTAAAATGGCTCATTTTGTCCCTTGTTCGAGGACATTTAATGCGAGTCAAGTTGCTAAGTTATATTTTTTTGAGATTCTTAAACTTCATAGTGTTCCTAAAACACACACTTCTGATCGTGATATGAAATTTGTTAGTCACTTTTGGCGTACTTTATGGACACGAATGGGCTCAAAGCTACAGTAGCTCTCATCACCCGCACACTGACGGCATATACCGAGTCACATTTAAAGTTGGGTAACCATCTAAGCGAAGCTTAAGTGGTGACAACCCCAAAACAGTGGGGATCTACACACCAAAAGCTGAGTTTGCATTTTAACAGTGTCGTTTAATCGTACAAAACTGGGCAAGAAGTCCCTTTGTAGTGTTGTATGGTTGCAACCCTATCTACACCCCTTGAGTTAGCACCTATTTTCGTGACTGAACCAACTAACGGGGACGCTGAACAGAAGGCCACATATATTAAACAGTTACATCAGCAAATTCGCGAACAAATTCTTCATCACAACAAACAGTATGATGCTCGAGCTAATAAACATCGCAAGTGTATTATATATAAAGAAGGAGATATGGTGTGGATTTATTTGCGTAAAGATAGGTTTCCAGCCGGGTTTGGAAATAAATCCCTCAGGCTAATGGGTCCTTTTTGCGTGCTTAGAAGTTAATGTACAACGCTTATAAATTTGAGCTTCCTAGTTCACTATAATGTTTCTTTTCTGCTACATAATGTGGCTGACTTTGTCACCCCTTATAAAGGCAAGGGTGATGACTATCCAGGTATTTCTGAAGAAAGGGAGGATGATGCAGTTAACGACACCAACTTAATCAATTTAACATTGTCCGACTATTTTTAAGAAGTTGATTTCGGTGCCAGAATTTAGCGACACGAGCCCTAGAACTTTTTGGCCATTTGAAATGGTTTAGGGGGTGAAAAATGCCTTTTTTCTATTTTATAAGCTTTATTTTAAACTTTGGGATTTGGTTTCCTTTTTTTGGTATGTGCTTCTTCTAAGACATATAATCCCTATTTAGGCTTTTCAAAAACTCAGTTTTTGGTTTTTTTGATGGCTAATAAGAATTCCCATATTGGGCATTTGGTTATTTGATTGTTCTTGATTAATCAGTTTATTGTTTGTCCATCGATCCGGCATTAGACTCTTTTAAGAAAACTAGTCTTATGCCTCTTTTTTAATTTTGCTTACGATTTCCTGAGTCACTGTCTTTATTGTCTCTTGTCATCTCAAAATGTTACTTAATTGGGCTTTAGAAACGAATCTTCGAAGGAATTTCAAATACTATACAGTTTTTAACAAAAATGGTTACGATTAACACTTGTTGTCATAGTTTGATGGAAAATAGCTTGGTAGCTAAATTAACAACCCGTAAATGAGCCGATAATTTTATTGTAAATCAAAATTTAATCACCAAAAAAAATCTCAAATACTACCCAACTTGGAAAGCCGATACAAAATATCAGAACAAATTCAAACTAATCAATAATCTCATCAGAAAATTCAGCCTACCTCGTCTTGAAATATGTCTCAGCCCTTGATAACACTCGACCCAATTACAAAATTTCTGACTATTAGTACTATTCCCTTAAACCCTCAATATTTTTCATTTCAACTGCCGATCACCCCATCTACGCAACCCTTGAAAAAACTCTAAAATCACCCAACCTCCTCTTAAAACCCCATCGCCACTATACCTACATCAACATACATCATCTCTTTCAATAGTAAATCCAGTTTTGTATTTTCAATCACACATGTTGTTAGAAATTGTTAGAATTAAATAGGTGGTTATTTGCCTATTTAAGTGGCAGATTTGATTGTATTAATGACCATATATTTAATTTGGTCATGTAACCACTAATTCTTAAATTATAGAGGATAATTATGGAAGAAATTAATTGGCCATTAATTTCTCATTAATTCTGTTATTAGGTTTTGAGTAAATCCCTTATAAATAGGGATCACAATTGCATAGAAAAAACATACAGAAAACAAAAACACATAGAAATGCAGGGTTCTACTCAGGACTGAGTCAAGGGTTCTAGGGTGAAGCTATGTTAACAGCTTGCTATTTATTAAATAAGGTTCCTAACAAAAGGAACAAGATTACCCCTTATGAACTCTGGACTAAAAGGAAACTAAACCTGAATTACCTCAGGGTTTGGGATTGTAGGGCAGTTGTAAGACTCTCTGATTCAAAGATGAAAACTTTGGGTGAAAGAGGCATTGAATGCATCTTTGTTAGATACGTTGAGCATTCTAAAGCTTTTAAGTTCTATGTCATTGATCCTAATGATTCAGTTTTAATTAACTCTATAATTGAATCAAGGGATGCAATATTTGATGAGAATATATTCTCATCAGTCCCTAGACCAAGTCTCAGGATTTCTAATAGAACTGAAGACATTGGTGGTTCAGTGGTCCCTGAAGAGGTCACTAAAGAGGTTATACAGTAACCTGAACCTGAGCTTAGAAAAAGCAAAAGGAATAGGACTCCAAAGGATTTTGGACCTGAGTTTCTATTATACTTAATTGAAGGAACAAGTGATGAGGTCTCTGACCAACACTCCTATTGCTTTAATGTTTAGGATAATCCTAAGACATTTGATGAAGAAATAAAGTCTCAGGATGTTGCTTTCTAGAAAGAAGCAATTAATGATGAGATGGACTCTATCATGGGCAACAACACTTAGGTGTTGGCTCATCTACCTCCAGGTTAAAAACCTCTTGGTTGTAAATGGATCTTTAAAAGAAAACTAAAGGTAGATGGAACTATTGAAAAGTTCAAGGCAAGGCTAGTCATTTAGGGCTTTAAACAAAAGTCAGGGATAAACTACTTTGATACTTATGCTTTAGTGGCATGTATTAGTATCATATGACTACTGATTGCTATGGCATCAGATGGATGTAAAGACAACTTTCTTGAATGGTGACTTGGATGAGGAGGTATATATGAACCAACCTCAAGGCTTCATCATGTCTGACAATGAAAACAACGTGTGTAAACCGATTAAGTCTTTATATGAACTGTCTTTATAGGACTGAGCAGGCAACCTAAGCATGGCATAAAAGTTATGATGAAGAGGTTTTGTCTAATGGTTATTTACTTAACCAAGCTGACAAATGTGTTATAGAAAATTTGATGAATTTGGTAAAGGAGTCACCACTTGTTTATATGTTGATGACTATGATGATCTTTTTGGCACTGATTTTAAGCGTTCAGGTTGACCAACAAGAATTTTTGGTCATCAAGGTTTCTTCGCTGCAGGACAAGGGAGGCTGATGAATTATCCTTGGTATTAGGATTAAACTGAAAGTAAATGAAATAGAAATTTTCTCAGTCTTTATTATATGTTGAGAATGCTCTTGAAGACTTCAATTACTTTGATTGAGCACTAAGTTAGTACTCCTATGGATACAAAGATGAGAAGCTATGATGTCTCAAACAAGGTTCAAGGGTTGTCTATCAACTTTGAGTATTCTAGTGTGATTGGCGCATGAATGTACCTTGCCCCATTGACTTATACAAAACTGAACATAGTATTACTACGTAATACCTAGTGACGCAGTACTATAGGCATAAATTCATCGGGTACTGACAGTACACTTGAATAAAACCATGAACTAAAAGAACATGACATATACATGTGTTATCCCTTTAGTATTCTGGAGAGGAAGGATATACACTCAGATGTGCCAGCTGATCCAACAATACTCGAGGCGACAATTCGTCTACAAGTGGCTGGGTATTCTTGCTTGGTGGTGGTGCAATTTCTTAGACTTCCAAGAAGCAAACTTGCATTACTGGTTCAATAATAAAGTCTGAATTTATGGCTCTAGCAGCTGCTGGTAAAGAAGCTGAATGGTTGAAAAACTTGTTCCTTGAGATTCCATTATGGGTCAAACATATAGCACTTATTTTTATCCGCTGTGATAGTGCTTCTACATTTGGCAAATGCTTATAGCCAGATGTACAATGGGAAGTCTAGACACTTAGGTGTCAGACATAGCATGATTCATAAGCTGATCACGAATGGGGTGATATCTATACAGTTTGTGAGGTCTCAATAAAATTTGGCTGATCACTTGACGAAGGGACTGGCTAGAGACTTGGTTATAAAGTATGTTAAAGGAATAGGATTAAAGTCTAACTAAGTTGCTGAATGCTAGGACAGCTAACTCCCTACTAAGGAAACTTGGTACATCGTGAGTTCAATGTGGAAAGCTGAACGTTCAAAGGACTGAAGCACATGCATTTACATATCATTCCTAAGGATCTACTTAGAACGTGCTGAAAAGAAGAATGAAGTCTTTAATTCTCAATGGTTAATTTCTTTGAAAAAGTGATAGCAGGAGCATGAATAAAGAGGAACCACCTATGTAAAGAAGACACATGGCTTGTATAATGTCAGGAGTTTCTTATGTGTTTGAAAACTTGTGTGTATTTTATCTTCAGGTATTCAAATGGGTTGAAGGGTTCAATTCTCAGAACACCCTCATTCTTGAATATTTGAATGGGTAATTTACTAAGATGGAAATTCAATCATCAGGACATTTTTATTTATGCACTTGTTTGTTTAATGTTTAATTTTTCATGCAAAGAAATTGTACTAAATTGGGGAGGATTGTTAGAAATTTAGTGCAATTGTGAAAATCAGATCATACTTGAAAATGGGTTTGGAGGTACGAAGTGTATACCCTTATAGTGATTAGAATTAAATGGGTGGTACTTGCCTATTTAAGTGGCAGATTTGACTGCATTAATGACCATATATTTAATTTGGTCATGTAACTACTAATTCCTAAATTATGAAGAATAATTATGGAAGAGATTAATTGGCCATTAATCTCTCATTAATTCCATTATTAGGTTTTTAGTAAATCCCCTATAAATAGGGATCACAATTGCATGAAAAAAACATACAGAAAACAAAAACACATAGAAACGCAGGGTTCTTGATCTGTGCCTAGAACAAGAACAAACACTTGGTTTTATCCCAAGGACGTATTCGTGTAACCCAGGCATAGGGTCGAATAATCTTCTTTGAAAAGTGATTACACGACTTCAAATGATATCCGGTAACCATCTTTGGTAATTAGCTATGCTATTGATTATCTTCACACTGATCTGGGACACACAACAACCATCACATGTCATATTAAGGGTGCGTTTGGTTGATGGTATGTGACATAAGGGAATATTATCATAGTCAAATCAACTATTTGGTAAGTGGGTATGAATTTTTAAATTAAGTGTGAAACCATTATTCATGGGATTTTACGAAACCAGGCATTATGCCTTGGTTTACTGACATAAGTCACATCAATTGTTTAAATTTTGGAATTAACTACTAACGCAAGTTTACATGGTATTTTTTTAATTATAAATATAAGCAAATGAGCTATTTTCATTATATAATAATAATAAACATTAATCAATTCCCAATTACATTTTACAAAACAAACAACATTAATATTATCAATCATTTTACTTTTCTTTCAATTTATACCGAATCCAAATCCTATACTAACCCCATCATCATACCAAATGGCCCCTAAAAACTGTTTATTGCTATTCAGTTACCACTAAGAATTTCTTTATAAAATGTAAAGATGAGAACTCATGGATGAATAGTATAGATTAAATCTATACTACATGCGAACAGAGAAAACACATTTTGCATAAAACGTAAAAAACATAAAAAAATGAGTAATGTTGTTATAAGAAAATACACCTACTTATAAAAGACACTGTAATCTATTAAATATTTAAATATTTAATAACTATTCAAAACATTAAGTTTCTTCACTCTCACTTCTTCTACCATACACCGTCAACGCTATGCACAAAATTGTTTAGTATTTTGAAACTGTGTGTATTTACAAAATAAATATTTATTTTGAGACGGAAGAAGTAACATTTAAGATATGTATCCGTAAGTACACAAACAAGAATAATGTGCTGATTTTCATTTAAATATAAAATCAAGATCATCGAGTAATGATTGACAATACGTAAATTCACATAAAATCCATTGATAGATATTAAGGAGTGTACGATACATGTGTATTCACATTTCTTATCACTTGTATCCATAAATTCCTTGATAATTTTTGTTAAATAACATGTTTTACACCATAAACACCGAAAACAATTTCTAAATTCATAACAAAAAAAAACATGTATCGTTCAGAAAAGAAACAATAAGTTTAAATTTAACATATTGTTCTAAAAAAGCATAACGACACAACATTCCATGTTTTAAATGATTATAACATGAAATCAATTTTAGCAGTAGCTAAAAACATAAAATTATCTATTATCTTCATCATTCTTTTTGTTCTATTAGAAAAAGCAACAAAATAACATAACTCAAACAAAAGCCAACAACATGGGCGTTAGGCCAATAATTAAAAAAGTTTGACGAAGCTAAAAATCTACCAAACTTACTCATTTTTGAACTTGCTCTGAAGTTGCGTTGTACTGTCATTGAAATCATTCCACCCTTGAATCTCATTATTCCAATTGTTCATGTTTCCATTTTCATAGTTTCCAACGTTTTTGCCATGGCTTTGATCCACATTAACCTGTGCGTAATTTCCATCAAAGAACCATTCGGTCTGTGAGGATTTTGAAGTTTCCAGATCTGGAAACATAATGGCAGTTAGATTTTGTAGCTTTGCATAGAGTACACAAATACCATCTGTGTTGCTGCTCAGTTCTCCTCCATAGCCTCTTATAACAATGTCACGGAAAGTCTTTGTGGCTGATGCTGTTTTAGTTTGTAATCTTGGATGTTAGAATATTAAGGCTCAATAGAGGGGTGCAAGTTTATTAGTTATACCAAAACTATTGATAACTTGCTATATCATCCATGAATAAAATTTAGCCAATGTATGAATCAAGTTTCATGATAAGGAGGGATCGAGAATTGGTTTAGAAAATTAAGCTTGTAAAGTCCTTGGCTGGTGGGATAGTCCCAGTGAAACAATAGTCGTTTAGTTTCTTACCAATTGGAACCTTGCGAAGGGCACCACCTTTGGTCCAGTACCTTCGACAAGTCTTGCAAAAGTGTCTTGGTTGCGTGAGACTGTAGTTATTGTAATAGCAAAATTTTGTGTTTGGTGAATCGCATCGAGGACATTTGAGAATTTGTTCTGCAGGTGGTTTCAATGTAACCGTCTTCTCGACGCCACTAGTATCACAACCTGCAGAGGTTTGCTGAGATTCATCTTTAGTAGTGGTGTTGTCTAGAGACATGATGAAAAAATAAGCCCTAATAGTAATTATATGTAAGAAGGAGAATTGATGAATTTTCTATAGAAGAAATTAAATCTTCTATTTTCGGCAAGAATTATAGGATGTCTTTTGATGGTTACATATTCTACACGAAATACAATAAATAAATACAGTAAATAAATAAATACAAAAAAATATATCACCTTTTCTAATAATGGTACATTACCCATTGTTTTATTTAGTATATACTCTTGAGTCTTGAAGACTACAAACACTTTTCATGTGAGAAACTCGTGATGTATGATAAGCTGAAAACTGAAATATATATGATTACAGCGAGAGAATCTCACAGCATAATAACAATAGTGGATACGACACATCGTGATTTTGATTCGACCCTAATGAAATCATGGTTTTTGAAACGCCAAGCCGTGTGTGTTCTTTGATTAGAAAAGTTGTTTTTTGAAAAGTTGTTAAGTTTAAAATTGATTATTTTTAAAGTGTATTACAAATTACTTATGTCTAGTTCAAGCAAACTATATTAACTTAAGTTTCAACATTAAAGATAAAAGATTTCAATAAAACCGATACACTCTTTATAATTAGTAGATATATGATGCTGTATATTCAAGTTTCATATAATTATTGAGCAAAATATTATTGTATATTCAGATTTAATTATTTTACTAGTACTAATCGATTTATAAAATTACAGCTCCATATTCATGATAAGTATAAGTTTAGATTACTAATAATAGATAAAGTAACGGTTTTGTTGTTTTTTGTATGCATCTAATAATTACAGTACTAGAAATAGAATAATACAAGGATTACGTACATAAAATCTACATGCCATGCATGAAAACCTCGTTTAACAATAATTACTTGGATTTTTATCTTAAGGTTGGGCATAATGGTCGGTCGACCCACACCCGACTCGGTCGCCGCCATTGAAACCCTCCCCCGCGACTCGGTCGGCAAGTGCTTTTTGGGAGAATTGGGTCGAGGTCACGACCTATTCAACACACACATTTATACTCTAACATATTATTTCAGAAAAAAAATGGTGAGTTGCCTTATTGTGCCAAGTAAGTCGCATGAGGAAAAAAAACTAAAGTGACAGGAAATATAATATAAGTCGTCAGGAGTCACTAGTGTATGTATAGCCTAAATTTTTTTAAAAGACATGCATTGATTATGTTTTGTAATATATTAGTAACACCAATTTGAAAGACTCTCTTCTTGGAAAGCGAATCTTTTATCTATTGGGGGTCAGCTTACCCTCATCAAGTCGGTCCTTGGTAGTCTTGGTATTTATTTCCTTTCGATTTTTAAAGCTCCCGAGATTATATTGAACTCTTTGGAAAGCCTTCGCGCTAATTTTTTGGGGGCGGTTCTCAAGACTCCAAAAAGCTTGCATGGATTAAATGGAAAAATGTTCTTTCTTCGTTTGAAAAAGGGGGTCTAAATATTAGTAGTTTAAAGGCTTTCAATCTCGCTCTTCTTCAGAAATGGCGTTGGAGAATGTACTCTTTTTCAAATGCTCTTTGGGTTAAAGTTATTAAGATGCTTCACGGGCAAGAGGGAGGTTTTGATATTCATGGCTGCAAGTTTAATGGCACTTGGGCTAGAATTGTTGGCTCGTCAAACTATCTACACTCGAAAGATATCATCCCATCAAATTCTTTTCGTTTTCAAGCAGGGTGTGGCACTAAAATTCGGTTTTGAAAGGACATTTGGATTGGAGATGCTCCGCTTAATATCCGGTACAATAGGCTTTATCTCTGGAGCGTGACAAAGATTGCTTAATTATTGATCGTATCGATAATGGGAATTGGAGTTGGAATTGGTCTAGGACCGATATTGGACTCCGTAATATGGCTTATTTGCATGATCTGCTTCTTGAGATAAGTCTTGTTGATACTCATCCGGTTGAAGATTCTTGTTTGTGGTCGTTGGCAAACGATGGTATTTTCTAGGTCGGGACTTCCCGTCGTATTATCGATGCTAAGCTCCTTCCTTCCTTGGAGATTTCGACCTCATGGGATAAAATCCTCCCTCTTAAAGTCAATATTTTTATTTGGAGATTGTCTTTGGATCGGCTTCCTTATAGATTGAATCTCTTGTCCCGTGGCATCGATATTCCGAAGATCTCGTGTTCTTCTTGCAATGGTAATGTGGAATCTTCTAATCATATTTTCTTTGCTTGTGACATTGCTATGGAGGTTTGGAGACTTGTTCGCAATTGGTGTGACATCACTTTTCCTCTGTTTACCTCTTTTGAGCATTGGAAGAATTGGTTCGTCTTATGGCACTGTTCGAAAGAGAAGAAAATTCGTCTTTATGTCATTGTGGCTTCTTCTCTTTGGTGGCTGTGGAGGTTCCGTAATAGTGTTACTTTTTGTTCACACCCGATGAGAAAAAAGTGACATTTTCGACAACATTCGTTCTTCTTCATTCTCGTGGCTTTTTCACAGGGGTCATATGGCATGCAATTGGGTTGACTGGCTTAAATCGCCCTTGTTGATTGCGAGAGGTGGTTTTGGATAATGTTTCTTTTCTTTTTGTTTCTTTCCCTCGAGGCTTGTATGGGGTTGCATCAAAAACACTCCGGAGTGAAAACCGGTGGCTCGGCCTCCGTGAGTGGGGGTTTTTCTCTTGTTGATTTTTTTTGAACGGCGGCAATATATTAAAAGCTAGCAAACGCTAGCAAAACAACAATTACAAATGAGTTTCAATAGGGTTTCTTAACCAATCTAGCCATCTAAATCTACACTTTGGGTTTCTAGATGAAATCCACAAGAAAGATTGATGAATAATAGAATCCCAAATATTCGCCTTTTTAGGTTTAGTCATCGAAAAAATCGAAGCATTGCGGAAGTTCCAAATAGACCACAACATAGTAGAGGCAATCCCTTTGAGAATAGATCTAGCATGATTCAACACATGAGCAGTATCCAACCAAGAATACCATTCCACGATGTTAGAGACCTCCGGTATATCCAACGCACACCATCTAGCCAGAAGACCCCATAAATCCTGAGCCATCCCACACGAGAAGAACAGATGAGCAACGTGCTCCACATGAACTTTTCAGACGGGGCATAAAAGGGAAGAAACATCTATGCCATTTTTTTATCTAAATTCACCAAAGTAGGAAGTTTATCGAGCCTCAACTTCCAAATGAAAACGTTAACTTTGATAGGAATACATAACCATCTAATAGACGTGAAACTACCCAGTAAAGTGTGTTCATCTATATAAGATCTCGCAGAGGAAACCGAAAAACCAGAAATGTCCAATTCCCATTTCCAGCCATCAACTGAAGCAGAAAGGGACACATGACGAATCACTTCAGATCGTCGAGTTGATTTGACTCAGCCCCCCCTTTTCTCTTGTTGATTTGACAAGAGTTTTTTCATCCTTTTTGCTGCCCTCGCAGTTAGAGCCTCGAGATGCTTCTAGGATATGTTGTTCTTGCTACAATTTCTAGATTATATTGTACTCTTTAGCATCTAGCTCCTCGCTAGTTGTTTTTTATTTATATATATCCTTGCCGTTCAAAAAAAAGTAACACCAATTTGATAATCAACTTTCATCAATTTCATGAACAATTATAGTTTTGTATCACTAATTTTACGTAAAAAGGTGTTGTCTTATATTTAATCCTTTTTTAAGCAACAACAGAAAATCTTTAGATAAAATGGTAATGAGCAGGTAAATATGAAAGTGCTCGTGATCAAATACCTAAACAAAAAAACCTACTTAAGAGATGAGCAAAAGGTTGTTCATTATTGTCACATATTCATGATTCTTCTAAAGGTTTAAATTGGTGGAGAAATCTGAACCCCGTACATCTATAGATGTCGACTAACCCTTTTTCAAGGACGAGGCCTAAACAAACAATGTTCCGTTGTGTTATGTTGTTTAATCTGGCATTAAATTAGCCGCCTACGAGATTTGAACTTGAGACCTCTACTAGAAACATAGATTAAATAATTATTTTTATTAGTGAACAATTGACATTTTCTGTATCATATATTACTCTTATACATTGCTTACCGTTATTATTGTTTCACTAAACATTTTAATTAAAGCTTTTGTATGACACTTCAAACAAAATTCAGCCACTAGAGACAATCTTGATTTTACCAAAATTTAAAGAGATATAACACTTTATATATGTACAAAACTTTTTATCAATATTTTCGGAGTAATATATTTACGGGATGAAAACTTTTGAACAATTGACATTTTTTATAAGGCTACCTGTATCGGTAGCCGGTGAGGGTCGTGTGAGACTCTCACTCACCGGTGAGCCCAATACGGGTGTATTTGTCATGCGTGAAACAAGAGAAAAATGCTCACAATGGTGAGACAAATGCATTTTGGTATCCGTGCAAGTTAATATAATTTATTTGGTTTGTAAGTGTGTGTGGTATTTGCGTGATATATTTGTATAAAGTGGATACTACCTATGTCTCATATTGTTGTCCACTATTTCATTTCGGGTTGTCCCAGGTTAATTGTCCACTTTCAAAAACATATAAAAATATACAGATAATTTACTTCGTGTTTACTATATTATCCTCAATTGAGGTTATTATTACAAACATTAAAGAAGTTTTAAATTAATTAACTAAGGGTAAAACAGTTATTTTGCAAAAAGTAAAAAAGAGAAAGCTGTAATGATGATATTTTTTTTCTTCTTAAACGGTGTATTTTTTGTATGTAAATAACAATTTTAGGACGGAGGTAAGTATTTAATTAAAATGTTTGACCGGTGAGGGTGGTGTGAGTGATATGGATGAATTGCGAGAGGTAGTGAAGGTAAAAATGTAAAGATAAAAAACTGATGTGACGCTGATGCGTTCGATGAGTGAGAATGTTTTTCGATGACTGATAACCTAAGTTATAATTAACAGAAATTGAATGGCTTATCTAATTAACATAAATAGAAATTGAATGCCTTATCTAACTTTTAACTTCTTAAGCCAATAAAAACTAAGGGTATGAGATATATAATTCGATGAGCACGCATTACATACATAAAAAAGTCATGAAGTTCTTGCATGTTGTTAAAATTGACACTTAAAAGACGTTGTGGTTTCGACATGGCTTTTAATACGCGAGGCTTAGCCATATCGTCACGTCACACCACACATTATTTATAACCTTTACATAAACGTACACATACATGCATGCAGTCTCAACCACCCAAGCATCACATTAATCATGCACACCTCTCATCCCCACAAAACAAGTTCGACTGATATACGAAACCCTTTTTTAGGAAACTTGCTAAAGACTTTTAATCATTACTCCTCACGTACTTAGTTTAACTTTTAAGCTATCATTTTGTGTGTTTGCTTTCGTTTATATCAATTTTGGATATTTTTTTGTCAACAATCTTTGAAACACAAAAATAAGCTAAAATTAACATATAAAAACAACACAAATAACACTTGAGATGTATAATATCAATTTTAGCCATTATTTAAGTGCAACATTATTTAATTGAAAGTGATCTATGAAAATTTAGCTAATGTTTTATGTCTCATATTATAATTTTATTATTTTGATATGTTAAAGTTAGCTTTAATCTTGAAATTGTTCAAATTTCCCGCAAAAATATATGAACGTGATTGGTATAAACGAAAACAAACACGTATTTGAATATCCAATAAGATAGTTTAAACAAATGGGTAGCCTAAAAGCTAAATATTTAATAGTTAGACGGCCTCTCAATACATAATTCTTTTTATTCTTCCCTTTCAAGATAGCCTCATTTATACCTATCCAATGATATGGTAGTTTATATACTGAATGCTATTACGTTAGTTTTACAGGTCGCGTTTATGAAAATGTTGATCCACATCATGGGATGAATAATATATTTTCAGAAAGGGTTGTCGGAAATGTTTTAGGGTCACACCGTGTAAATGTTGCTCAAAGTATACATATAAGAGCCGGTTTAACCATTGGTAAGTAGACGCGTGAAACCATTAAAACCAGTACAATACCATACGTTGTACGGGTTTTGCGAATGCAATAAATTGCAAACTATATTTAGAAACTTGATTTGAGTGTAGACCATATTCATACATTTTCTTTAGAATATTGGAGCATACACAATGGCAAAGCTTTTTAAAAGTTTATAAATCTTACGTATCATGCAAATTATTTACTTATAAACCTTTTTAATTTTATAAACATATTTCTGCTATGTATAAAACTTTAAAAAATTCATAAAATTTTCATCAAAACACAAGTGTAACTAAGTCGCTGAATGCTAGAGACTTAGTTATAAAGTCTGTTGAAGGAATGGGATTAAAGTCTAACTAAGTCGCTGAATGCTAGGACACCTAACTCCCTACAAAGAAACTTGGTAGCTGAGTTTAATGTGGAAAGCTGAACGTTCAGAGGACTGAAGCACATGCATTTACATATCATTCCTAAGGATGTGCTTAGAACCTGCTGAAAAGAAAAATGAAGTCTTTACTTCTCAATGGTTAATTTCTTTGAAAAAGTGATAGCAGGAGCATGAATAAAGAGGAACCGCCTATGTAAAGAGGACACATGGCTTGTATAGTGTCAGGAGTTTCTTATGTGTTTGAAACTTGTGTGTATTTTATCTTCAGGTATTCAAATGGGTTGAATGGTTCAATTCTTAAAACACCATAATTCTTGAATATTTGAACGGGTAATTTACTAAGATGGAAATTCAATCCTCATGACATTTTTATTTATGCACTTGTTTGTTTAATATTTAATTTTTCATGCAAAGAAATTGTACTAAATTGGGGAGGATTGTTGGAAATTTAGTGCAATTATGGAAATCAGATCACACTTGAAAATGGGTTTGGAGGTACGAAGTATACACCCATCAAGTCACTGATTTTCTCTGACTCTTTTAGTGGTTAGAATTAAATAGGTGGTACTTACCTATTTCAGTGGCAGATTTGACTACATTAATGACCATATATTTAATTTGGTCATGTAACCACTAATTCCTAAATTATGAAGAATAATTATGAAAGAGATTAATTGGCCATTAATATCTCATTAATTCCATTATTAGGTTTTTAGTAAATCCTCTATAAATAGTGATCACAATTGCATGGAAAAAACATACATAAAACAAAAATACATAGAAACGCAGGGTTCTTGATCTGTGCCTAGAACAAGAACAAACACTTGGTTTTATCCCAAGGAGTTATTCGTGTAACCCAGTCATATGGTCGAATAATCTTCTTTGAAAAGTGATTACACGACTTCAAGTGATATCCGGTAACCATCTTTGGTAATTAGCTAGGCTATTGATTCTCGCCAAAAGTTCAATATAGACCCAATTTTTGTCATAGACCCAATGAACCAATCACAGCCACTCATTTTTTCATCAAAAATAAAAAAACCCACTTTTCACTTTTTTTTAAAAATTAAATATCTCACACACTGTTAATCGTTACGCAAAACAAAACATACCATCGCGACGAGAATTAAATTATCTTTCTATAGAGGGGCGACACTATGTACTTTCGACGAACTTTTTTTTATGATTTTATGAAGTCATATACGATTTTATGAAATCATATATGATTTTATGAAATCATATATGATTTATGAAATCATATATGATTTTATGAAATCATATATGATTTTCGAAATTCGTGACTGAAAAAAAAAATCGAAAAAAAATTCCTCGAAAGTATATCGTGTCACCCGTCTACTGAAAGATAAAAAAATACTCGTCGCGATGGTGTATTTTTTGTCGTGTGACGATTTACCGTTTGTAAGATATTTTATTTTTAAAAAAGATGTGAAAAATGAGTTTTTTTATTTTTGATGAAAAAATAGATGGTTGAGATTGATTCATTGGATCTATGACAAATAATTGGTCTATGTTGATCTTAACCCACTGATCTAAAATACAAAGAACAACATGCAAATTACCTGCTATTTGCAGCAGTGATCATTTCCCCATTTATAAATAAGGCGATAATAGCGATATTTTATTAAGCGAGTTATGGTCAGCCCAAGTTTAGCTAGCAAGGGGCTTCAAGTCGTTAACTAAATGTCACACACAACTAA